>PNEQ01002912.1:0-12448 GCA_003012365.1 Medauroidea extradentata | reverse complement strand
GAGTTGAGTTTTTTTTAAATTTAATGGCATAAGATTATTTTGACTCCAAAGAGCCAGTGAATCAATATCTGATTGCAAAAGAAGGCAGTCGTTAATGGATTTTATTTGACGAGCGATTTTTATAATAATAAATTAACAAGCTTTACTGTGACAAACAAATGTGGCATTTGTATTTTAAAATTCTGCATAACCTAAATGTAACTATCCCTTGTCGCAATTTTGCTATTTTATCCGAGATTTTTCATTGAAACTATTGATGTGAACGTTAACAAATGGGAATTATGCATTAAGGTCCTTCTGTACTGTCAATCCAGAAATATTTTCTAGGGTGAGTGGTTTTCTCTGTGTAACATACTTTTCATTAGTTTCTACTCACGTCACAGTGGTTGTTCGTGTTGTCAGGTGATGTGATGGTGCTGATGGGTGCAATCGGAGCAGCAGAGTATGCCAACAGTAAGGGCAAGCTGGAAGAGTTCTGCACAAGTAATCGCCTCCGTCTGAAGGCAGTGACAGAGGTGCGGAAACTGAGACATCAGCTGTCGTCTGAGGTGAACGCGAGTGTGCCTGGGCTGGAGCTGACGATAGACCCTGCCATGGCCCCACCTAGCGACACCCAGGCTCTGCTGTTGCGGCAGATAGTGCTGTCGGGATTGGTGGACCAGGTCGCATGTCGTGTCTCTCCTAGTGAGATCAAAGAAGACCAAGACAAGCTCAAGTGGAAGCGAGCATACAGGTGCCATTGCTGCATTGCTCTCTGACTTTCAGAACTTTTATCTCTGTATGTACATATTAAAATTCAGACAGACGTACAAGTATATTGTAGGTAAGTTTGTATACACAAAACCACAGATTAGACAGTTTTATGGAAGGTTGTACAGTTGTTACATTTCACTGGGAGGATCAGTGGCCATCATACCCTCCTTTATAAAACTGGTTCAGCCAGTAAAATGTCACAACCATGCAATAGTTTCTAATTCAGTTGTCTTATCTACAGGCACAATTGTGTATGTTCTAGTTCATGTTTAAATTCTGTTGTAATTAGCAACATAGCTTTTTATTTTTAGTTTACTTTGTTTACATGTTTTACTTCTATGGGTATGTACTGTACTTGTTTTGCTGCTTTGATACAAGGCACACACAGAGTCCAGTGTAGTAAAAATAATTAATTTGACATGTTTTGAAATTTAGTTTATTTTTAACAATACTCTGTAATTGTGTAATGTTGAATCGTTTCCATACAAATTAATGTTAAGTGTACTTCAGGAATATTGTAGTTTCCTGATACCACTAAAGTATCAGGAAAGTACCATTTTTAGGATTTGAAGTCATTTAATTGTAAAGCCTACAAGACAGAAGCAACAATGTTGCTGATATAGTCTTTTCAGGATAAATTGAGTACTGCTTGCAATTTTCTGTGAGAAATTATGCCTCCATATTTGCTATTTTAAATACGAAAACTTCCGTACAGTTAAAATCTAGTGTAAACATTTCACAACTCTCAAAACTTTTTACTTGTTTAACCCCAATAAGTAGGTACATTTTTTTATTTTTATAAGTGCCGGGAAGTACTCAATTTAAAGTGAACTGCCTATATCAGTAAGTGTCAGTACTGTGTTGTAAAGGGAAAGGAAATGACTGAGTAGGCTTAATGAGCTATTAACTTTCTTCATGAATGCATCACATATACGTGCATGCTCTAAAAGTGTTTGCTATGTATTTTACGGTTGAATAAGTATTTTACTGTGAAAAACACTTCATGTTACTTAATGTTAATTTTCGAAGCACAGCTTAAAATTTGCGACATTGAGTTTACATTGTCTCCATAGTAATTAAATATGTTGTGAAAGGAAGTAAACTGGTGTAAACAAGTGTTTTGTTGCAGGTGTGAAGGAATGGAAGAGCCAGCATTCCTACACCCATCTTCTGTCTTGTTCCGCTCATGTCCTGACTGGGTGGTGTACCAGGAGATGTTTGAGACCAAGAAACAGTATCTGCGTGGTATCACTGCTATTGAGCCAGAATGGTTACCCAAGTTTGCTCCAGCCCTCTGCTCCTTGTCGCAACCTCTGGTGGAGCCACCACCTCGTTTTAACCAGGATACTGGGGAAATGTTATGTCATGTCAGTGGAACGTTTGGTAAGTTTGTCTGCGTATCATAGTGAAACTAAGCTGTTCAGAGTGTTAACATTTATGTATAAGTTGCTATAGAAATTACTTTAAAGTAACACATGTGAGGCTTGATTAGATTACACGTGCTGTTTAGTTAATATCCTTTTAACCGCAGTAAATCCTCTTCATAACGATCTCTCGTGGTTTTTGAAAATAGGGCCAGTAAAAAAAAAGGGGGGGGGGGGGTCGTTACAAGATTTTTGGACTAATTTTGATGTGACCTATCCAACCCATTCTCATGTCAAAAATACAATTTTTTGCACCAAATCTGTTTCGGTAGTGTTCGACATGAAAAAAAAGTTAACATAGTGTACTTAAATTTAAAAACAAACCTCACTATAATGAAAGTTGACAACGGCACAAAAAATTTTCGCTACAGCAAATTACAGTAAGTTATATATCCAATTTAGGGTTCGAATGGTTCTCATCGTTCTCGCTCGCTGTTAAAATTTTTGTAAGCGCTGTAACTTATTATAGGCTTGATTTATTTATCAATTTCTTTAGAAACATTACGCCTATTAAATGAAATCATTATTACTTTTTAGAAAATTTTCTGTTTTATGTAGGTGACAGTTTAACACAAACTTAGACCAAAATAAAATTAAGTGGTGTAACATAATTGCCAGCTTTTGCGATTTATCTGTGAAATATACGGAAATGGCAGGGCTTTTACGATTTTACAGGAACTTGTAAAATTTTACGGATTTTAAACGTTCCGCAATTAAATGTAAATTTTTTTACTGTAAGAAATAGCGAAAAACAGTTCGACTCAGTTGTACTAACACAAACTGCATTTCAAATAACACTATAGGCTTTTAATTTACAATATTACTGTATTTAATGGTCATGTATATGTTTTTCAGTGGAAAAGCGGATTATAAAACGTAAGTAAACATCAGCCGATTAATTTGCAAAGCTATTTGGGAATTTAGCGTGCTACTTCACCTCAGTAAATTTTACACCTTAAATCCCCAAACATTTACTGCACTAACTTGGTCACGTGGTTGATTTAGTAACCTAAATAGTTGTTTCGGTCACGGCTGGAGTCAATAGATTCTTCACACGCGGCAGCTTTTGATTTTGACGTTGAAACACTATTCTGCAGCTCTTTTATTACGAATCACATGTCAAAGTCTGAAGTTGGAAATGCGTGGCTTGTTTTCGAGATCCATACAAACAACAAAATGTGTTTGGAAGCGCGCGTAAAAATATCACTTTGAGTTAGTGTTTATTATTATTTTTGAAGTTCACAAGTTGTAAATGTATTTACACATTTAATAAAATAATAAACATGATGTTACCAATTTAAAACAAATGCTAGATTCCGAACTGTGCAGTGAAACTGAGTTTTCTTTAGCAGCATTACCAGTGCGAAATATCTATACTGTATAAGTTTGACACCCTACTGCTACTAGTATTTATTTAGACGCTCGCCCCCCAAGCTTGTCCCTTTTGAGGTTAGGCCTTACTTGTTCGCCTCAGGTCTCATATTTACTGTAATTTCCAATGCCAGTTGTGTACATGTAAAAGAGGTCGCAATGTTGTTTTTCATAAAAAGTTGTCATAATAAATCCCCGAGGCGTGAGGAATAAAGCTGTAATAGTGCTGCACATGTTTTGTAAACAACAGCAGCAGCTTGCCAATACAAAGACTTGAATACACTGCAAAAAGACAGTGAATATAGACACGTTTACGTGCATAAGTAATTCTGTGTAAATAAGTGAAGTGTATTTTTATGTAAGATTATACTTGTAATTCTATTTCTATTTTTACGGAATCTTAGATATTTTGAGACCTGGAGGTAAGTTAGCGCCATATTTTTCGCGTTACGTGTTTTGTTTTGGAGAAATACGTGGGTGGTAGGGCGGCACCCCTGCAGCAGCAGACAGTCACTCCTCTGCCTCCGCCATCATACCACCCACCTAACGGGACTTCTTCTCACCCAAACCCCTAACTCCAGGTATATAAGGGGCGCGTTGGCCCTAGATTTTCAGAGTTCGCTGGCAGCTCACTGGGCTTTCCGACTCTCTGCACACTCACACACTGTACACCATCCTACCCTGGGGCTGGCTTCTTGCTAAGGGAGCCTCCCAACCCCCGGAGCTGGCTTCTTGCAAAGGGAGCCCTCCAGTCTACCACCGAGGTCGACTTCATGCCTAAGGGAGTCCATCACCTTTCCTCAAGGCTCTTTCTTGCAAAGGGAAACCCTCATCCCCCTACCGAGGTCGACTTCTTGCCTAAGGGAGTACCTCACCTTTTCTCGAGGCGATTTCTTGCTATGAGAAACCCTTAGTCCCCTGCCGAAGTTGACTTCTTGCTTAAGGGAGTCTTTCACACTTTATCTATACACATTTTAGGAATGTGCCGAAGGGTAGGAACGATGGTGGCGCTGCCAAGCATATCTCCTGTGCTGCGTAGTAGATAGGGAACACACCCTACAGCAGGTCACTAGAGCCACCATGCGGTGCGCTATCTCTGGAAGTTGCGATACCATTATCTATGACCCATGTAGAGGTAACCACGTGCATCGGTTCGCACATATATAAAGTTCATAAAGTAATTGAGCATCATCCGAGAGTAGTGGAACAGAAATATGTTTATCTGAAGTGATTATATGTGTAAATTCAGACTTTAGGTTTATATAGTGATTCAACAAGACTTGTGTACAGTGCGTGTAATAATTGATTGTGTTGTGAATGTGACTTTGATTCAGTATATCACGTTTGCTGGAAATACGTTCTTTTATTCCTATAATGAGTAATGCCCCCCGGAGTATTTAGAGATTCATGTAAGTAAATGCCATATCCTACCTTGCTCTACAAGAGCCTAGAGTGAGAGCAGCTCAGGAAAGGCGACGTCAAGCGAAGTGACACTACCGACCACACACTTAATTACTTCACCTCAAAAGCTCCGCTTTCCTTACAGGAATTTTGTAAAGTGCAACATCGTGTGCTCTGAATTTCAAAAAAAGTAATGAAAATTAAAGTAAGCAAACATGAAATCAATAAATCTAGGAAATTACCTCGAGTTTGTAAAGTGTTATTGTTTTAAGTATAGTTTTTCGGTGGCCACTGCGCGTGCTTGGAATGCACTCGATGAGAAAACCAGACAGCATGAGTCTGTTTCTTCATTTTAAAAATTTGCCAAACTAACATTTTAAAAATTAATTCAATATGAACAGTGGATGATATTACACTTGTTGACCCGTGTGTATGTGACATGTGTTTGCGTTTATGTATGTTAGCGTATATGTATGTGCATATGTGAAAATAAATGTAATATTGTATATTCTCAGTAATAGTTGATAGTGTAGCTTACTTCTTATTTCCTTGAAAATATACTATTGTTCTATTATGTAGTAATGTAATAACTTAAGTTCACATAAGATTGACTTAGTATACTACATATTTTAATATATCCCAGAGTCTCCCTGTGAGATTATTAGTTAAATTATAGCTTTAGTTCTTTTATTATTTTTTGTCTAGTCTAATATATTCAGTTTATCTATATTTCCTATAAATTTCATTATTGTTCAGATATAAAGATTCCGTATCATGTCTCAATTTAATATTAATCAGAAATAATTTATGTTCTAGATGGTAATACTCATGCTTATTGTAATTTGATATACAGTATTTACTTCTCTCATTATTCTTTTCTCAATGTGTTTTAATGTTCTGTTGGCTTTGATTTTTTTTTTTTTTTTTTTTTTTTTTTTTTTTTTTTTTTTTTTTTTTTTTTTTTTTTTTTTTTTTTTTTTTTTTTTTTTTCCCCCAGTGGTTAAGTGTAAGACAAGGTGGTTACACCTTAACTTCGCCACTGTAAAAATAAGTCGCAAATAAAATTAAAATAAAATGTGTAGGTAGGTCTGCATGGGAGCTGCCCGTTACAGAGGTGCCATTTCCATCCGGCCTGGATGCGTACAAGTGGTTTGCTCGCTTCCTGCTAGAGGGTGCTGTGTGTCCGGCACTCCAGAGGTTCCGTAAACAAATGTTGTCTTCCCCCGCGACCATGGTGAAGACATGGGCCAAGTGAGTCGTTGCTAACCTGAGTCTTCTAGAGTGATTCTGATATTTATAAGACTATTTTCCGCCTTAAAGGTTGGTTCAACATTTTGACAACTGTAGCTTGTCTGCAATTAATTGGAAAATGCAATGAATGAATTAATTATGAAATCCATCAATTTTATGATACTACATACAGTATGTACTTTGATGTTAATATGTTGGCAGCTTGCAACCCAGGACATGTGCACTCCTTAATGCACTCAGAGTGAAGCAGGTGTGCTCCAAAAGCAAGCTGCTGGAAGTGTGGAAAAATGACCGCCTTTGTAAGTACTGTATCGTAATACTATATAATGTCTACTGTATTTGTGCAGTTAGGTTGTAGTTTCTGGGTACACATTGTATGGTTTTCCTGAGTGAGGTTATGTATACAGTAGAGTACAGTGCATTTCATAGCTAGACTTCTTTGCATGCGTAGCTTATACTACATGTCTTTTCGCCTGCATAGATTATACTGCATATGTATGTATGTAACAACTTTTGGCATGCATATATTATGGATAGCATTGTCTTTCATTGTGAATGCTGCACGTTAGAAACAACTCTCTCTCTTATTAAAGGCAGATATTTGGCAGCACAGTGCACTGTAGGTGGATTTACAGTAAATGTTCCTGAAACGCAGAGAAATTGTGGCTTGAAGCAGTTACCATTGAACATAGCATTCTTACTTAACTTTATCATAAATTTCTGAAATACCTTCTCTCAGATGTTTATATTAGAGATTGTACCAGTATTGGTAACCACTTTGCTGTTAACTGAACCGTCAGTGTAATTGTTCACTGCATCAGGTTTTTGATGATTCCATTTAGTCCTGTGATTAAGATGGCAGGCAGGTAGATTTTAATTCTGGGTTAGACATTTACTGACTACTTCGGTTCAGAAAATATGACTCCCATGTACTTTTCCTTTGCTTTGTACTACATCTCTATACATAAAAATGAAAGCTGACTGATTGACTGACTGACTGACATATCAAACTGCAGCCCAAACCGCTGAACGTAGAATCGTGAAATTTTTTGTGGGGGTTCCCCTCAGGTCGTAGGCGAGCACTAAGAAGTGATTTTTCGAAATTCGACCTCTAAGGAGGTGAAAAGGGGTGAAATGTGTTTCCGAAAAAACGTCGATAGAGCTCGAACCCGACGGCCAATCGTCGTGATTTTTACTTTAATAGGACACTCGTAAAAATGCATATTAGCCAATTTAAGGATTTTTCGAAGTTCAACATTTAAGGGGGTGAAAAGACCTTAAACGTGTTTCCAATAAACTATTGATATCTATTGAACGCTTCGGGATAGAGAGTTGATATTCACTTCAAAATATTGCTTACCTAAATACCCAAAAAGTAGTTTTAGGTTTTTTTGAAATTCGACCCCAGACAGTAAAAAGGGGCAAAATGTGTTTTTCATGAATCGTTATATCTTTGAAACACACTTGGCTATCATCGTGATTTTAACTTTAATTAGTTACGTTTACAAATATCTATGACAGGACTCAAAGACGTTTCGAAATTCTTTATTTTAAGGAGTGAAAATACGTGAAATGTGTTTTCGATTATCCTTCCATATCTATCGAATCAACCGAGATATCGAAGTGCTCTTTGCTTTAAATTGGTGCTTTTGTAAATATCCCAAGTACCATTTAAAATATATTTACCGAATTCGGCCCTAAACTGGTTAAAAAAGGGGTAATATGAGTTTTCGACTCGCATTCGATATATATCGATCCCATAGCTTTTTATATAGCGACGTGATTTTTGTTTAGGATTGATGCTTACTCAAATACCTAAAAAGTAATTTCTGGAATTTTCGAAATTCACCACCTAAGGACTTGAAAAGGGGTGAAAAGGGAAGAAATGTGTTTTCAATTAGTCGTCGATATATCTCGAACCCAGCGGGCTAATGTTGTGTTTTTTACGTCCACGAGATACCAATAAAGTATTCTAAAATGTGATTCAAGGGTTTTTTGAAATTTACTCTCTTAGGTGGTGAAAAGACTTTGAATGTGTTTTAGATAAATCCTCGATATCTATCGAACCCGTCGAGATATACAATTAATTTTTGCTTCAGGATGATGATTACAGAAATTATCGCAAAACGGTTTTCAGATTTTTCGAAATTCGATTTCTCAATACTGTGCAGGTGTGATATGTGTTTTTTAGTGAATGATCGATTTTGTTTCGACTGAACGGGCTAGCGATGTGATTTACGCTTCAGTTGGATAATTATACAAATGTCTAAGTTGTAAATTAAAAATATTTCGAAATTCGACACCCCAAAAGGGTGAAAAAGCACAAAATTTATTTTCCATAAACCCACGATATCTAACCAGTAGCGATATTGAGGTGTTGTTCGCGTCAGAGTTATGCTTACGTAAATATTTAAAAAAATATATGTATGCAATTTTTTTCTTTATAAGAAACGTGATTATTAAGAATAAAACTAAGTTGGTCAATATTCAAGGCAGACGATCCAAAAAGCAGGTACGAGCAGCGAGAAACAACCTATACAGGAGTTTCAGTACAGTAACCTATCGAGACGTGGTGTTGTACAACCTCTATGAGCCCAGGACACAGATATTTTATTTTATTATTTTTTTTCATGAATTATTTCGACGTTGCATGACGCAGTTGTTTGTTACTCAGGACTAAATTCCAGGAGGTTCTGGGCTCGATTTCCATTAAAAGCTGCGTGCGAACGTTAAATTCTGACACACAAAAACTACAAGGCAGATCGAATTAGTGCAATTTACATGTAGTCTTTAAAAGGGGTAAAATTGCAGTTCGCTTTCCACTTAGGTGCCTCTACAATTTCAGCTGACATATCGTCGGTATACTGCCAAAGGTGATTAAGTCATAAATGTTATTTTGTTTAAAAACAGTATTAAATTGTAGATATTAACAAAAATGTGGTATGTTACTATACTGTGACACAACAGTACGAAACGACGAATAGACTTTAAACTTGCGCAATATTGTTCGTGAACAACACATACATATTCCTAGCATTTTTATAACTTTATCTCATTTTGACTTTGTCACTTTTGGCAGTAAACCGACGATATATCATCTCACTAATCTCAGGTTTGGGGCACCAAATACGTTTCTGCGAAACCTTTACCCACTGAAACTTTGTAATGGCAATATAGTTAAAGTGAATATTTCGAAAATATATAATTGAGGGCACCGTCACCAGTGGTTGTGCACAGGGTAAACAGATGTTTTTCATCCGATTACCCTCTTACCTTAGGAGACCAGGGTGGCCACCCACCTGGAAAACCTGGAATTATCAGGGAAATTGTGGTCACCTGAAAATATCAGGGAAATGTCAGGGAATTTTTGGTTCATCTGAGAAATTTCAGGGAATTTTCTTGTCTTGTTCATTTTGAGCTTCCGCAAAAGTCAAAGGATGGATATAATGGAGTTTTGAGAGCATCATAACATTTTTATTGAAAAAATTACCGTTATGTAGGTGTGAGTATACTCCATTGTCAAGTTCGTAGTTATTTCTGATTAATGTTTTGTCAAGTTCACTGACAGTACTGTCAAGAATGTACTTAAAATATTTATATTTATTGGAAAATGTGTTGAATAATATGCCAAAATGTTGTTTTCATACTTGCAAAAATCAGGGAAAATTTTGGTTTTCTATCAGGGAAATCAGGGAAAAATCAGGGAATTTTGTTTGTTGCAATGAGTGGCCACCCTGTGTCTGTAACTACCCCACAACGTCAAATAGGCAGGGCTATAAATGAGGCCCAGGCGAAGTCGCTGTTAGTGGCAGGGACAAACTTAAGACTGCTTTTCGCATGGACAGCTATAGCTACTTATCCTGCTGCAGAATTAGTTCAACTAGCCGCTTGGACATTCGAACACTTGATGACTGTGTACAAAGAGGTTTTTCAATTAAAGTAAATATTATCAGTTACGAATAATACTCGCGAGCAAAGCCGCGGGGGACTGCTAGTAAAGAATAAATTAACGACTACAAAATTACCTGTCATAGAAAAACTTGTGCACAGTGCAGTCTGTCACAATTATATTACCTGGGGTCGTTACTGAGCTTTAATGCCACTTGTGAACTTTGCAATGTTTCAGATTTGTTGTCGTCAGTTCAACAGTGGCTTCCAGAGTCTGCGCATAGAGACTTGGCTGCCATGTGGCCACCTGTATGAAAGTTTTATCACATACTCTCCCATCCCTAAATTTATCTGTTGTTCATTAACTAGCAGTCATTTCATTTATTCCTTTTATCTTCATACATCCTGATAACTGAAGGGATATGGCAACAAGTGTACATGGACATCTTTGCACTTATTAACATGGAAAGCAAAAATATCCCTGAATGCCTTATATATTGTAGTGAAACATGCAGTGAACTGAAATTGGACTCATATAGGCCTATTCCTGTGCATCATGACGGACTTAAAAACAAAGGTATGTTCTGAGGCAACTACAAACCTAATAAAGGTGGTCAGCCCTTCTCCCAGCAAAAAGACCATCCACCATGCTTGCTGTCAATCATGTTAGTAATCAGGTTTAAATATACATACACCTAGTTGGAAATGCTCACCTGCAAAGAAATTTAAACAAAGGTGGTTGTTTCACAAAGTTACCAGTCTTCAAAGTTCATTGGCGAGATGTTAACGTAGTGCATTGTGAAATGGTTTGGATCAAACTACGGTAGAAATTTCAGAGATAGTGTGATGGAAAATAGGAAGTAAAATGTCTCAAAGGTTTCTTATGTGGTTAATAAATCAGAGTCAGAATATTTTAGAAGTATATTTATGTGCAGTAGTTTGTACAAAGGCATTTATCATATTTACTCGCATAATTTGCACAATTTTTATCTGATATTTTCAAATGAAGAATAGGAGTGTGCAAAATATGCGCAAATTTACAAAAAAAAAATTTCAGAGGGGTCATGTTTAGGAGAAAACCGACATATAGCTTCTAAAATGATCGTAAAAGACTAATGAACGTAGAATGATAGCAAGATCTTTTAAGACACATTATCAGAGTCGTTATTATCTTTCCACATCATGTCATCTTCATTGTTGGATATGGCAGTTTTTTTAAGCTTTTAATGATGATGGCTTGTGAAATTTGGTTCCAGCTATTCATTATCTAGGTCTATTATCTCTGAAGTTGGCCACTGAATTCTCCCCTCCCCGGTTGTTAGGGTGTGGTTTTCCTCAGCCATGTATTCTGTGTACATTCGCTGCAGGTGGTCTTTAAATGGTTTATTGACACTAATGTCAAGTGGCTGCAACAAACCATGTCTGTCTTGTTTTCTGACAAAAAAAAAATCACGCACACACACAAAACCTGCAAGGCTTACTTCCTTCTCTCACCCCTACGCCATAATGCTATTGTCTACAGCTAGCAGGCATGCACATGTTACGAGCTTGCAACCAGCAGGCAGCCAAACCCAGCGACAGTGTGTGATCACCTGCTCGCACATTACAAGATTACATCTTCCGGCATGTGATAAAGTTACAGCGCAAATAATGCAGATTTTTTTAAATTCATGGAATGATGACAAAAAATTAGGGTACGCAAATTATGTGCGTAATTACGGTATATTTTGTATCAGTGAAATCTAATCAATACAAACTTATGTATATTAAATACAGCATGTGCACTTGAAACAGACTGTTTTAAACAAATATGAAATTGTATGTATATATAAAAATGTATATTGTAAAGTACTGAAAACTTCACATTGTAATACAGTCTTATTTTTGAACACAATCTTACTTAAAAAAATTATTCCGCATTCATAGTACATTAATAATCCTGGAATCTTAATAAACTTTTAGAACTTTTTTGTGTATGTTCACAGTTACACGAGTAAGCTTCATTATAAAACATTTGTTCAGGTTGCATTAGTGAATTTTGAAAAATTTTAAATCCGTTTTTATTGGCACTTTAATTTATTATTTGTAAATGCAAACACTTTTGTTTGTCTGTGTTAGTGTAGCTGAATGATCCATGCCATTTTAGAAGTTTTGCATTGCAACTGTAAAGCACCCGGCTTTCCGTGTCTTAAAAATTTTGCAATTTAATTAATATAATAGTCATTTCACTTCATTTAGATGTTGCATCCTTGATTGTTATTTGTGGTGACTGCACCCTATTTCAATTAACACCCAACTGCGTGAGCCTACCCATGCCTCCAACTTGGTAAGGCCCATTTTACGTTTCCAGCTATGATTAA
>PNEQ01002911.1:24540-37421 GCA_003012365.1 Medauroidea extradentata | reverse complement strand
CCTCTTAGGCATAGCCTGACTGTGGTTCAGAAGAAGATAGGATGCTACGGCTAGCGGCTTGCTGGAAACTGGAATCCCGTAGGATCGCTCGTTGTGGCATGAAAAGCCTTAATGCGACGGCTCTATTGTTGGCGCTGGGCAGGCGGACTTGTCGAGGAGCGCTAGAAGTGCGCCTCAGCACGTCCCTATGCCTTTTCACTTCTCCCAGTCTAGTCAAAGAAAACCCGACACCACTCGGAAAGACAACAGTGTAGTCGTGCTACCTCCAGAGGGGGTAATGTAGAAAGTCTGGAAGGCGCGCGATTTACGCCTCCTCCCAGTCGTAGATTAAGACGACCCGATTTCAAACTCCCGGTGCGATCCTATGGGATGCAGGGGTCCCAGGTGTCTTGCAGGTGGATGGGTTTTCTCAACAATGGAAGGGTACGATGCATGAAGAAAAGAAAGGAATGATGTGCTGAGTTGTTTATTGGCATACGCCAACAATAGTAGCTGAAACACCCTGTGCCTAGAAAGCCTGAAGGGCGTGTAGGAGAGAACCGAAGAGCACTAGCTTCCGTGAGGAGAGTCGTTGATGCAGGTGACGACGCCTGGGAAAGCGGCTCTTGGTTGGCGAAGCTTGGACAGCTGGCGTAGAAGGCTTTCACGGTCGTGATGGGCGCTTCTGGAAGGGATTCGGCGGTCGCTGGTCTTCCGGGCCTGGAGCTGTAGCTTGCAGTGGTGTTGAGGGTAGAGAAATCTACCGCAGCAGAACCTTTCAGTGACAGCAGGAGTCCAGTTCGCTACTCGAAGACGAACCTCTTTTGGAACTCAACTGAGTGGCATGTAAGATGCGACTGGCTTCGGCGGCTCGTGCTTCCTCTTTTATACCCTTCTCGGGTCGGTCTGTGATGATTGGCCGGCCGCTGGCCTAATGAAGAGACGGCTCGGGCGCGAGGGGGGCGGTCCTTCCCTCCTCTGTGCTGCGGGTGGCGTGTCTACAGGCAGCAAAGCGTCTTGTAGGAAAAATACTTAAAATTATCCTTGCCCAAGGTTTTTGTGAACGAAGGATAACTAAGGATGGGTTAGGTAGACTTTATATTAAATATTTGGAGTCAGGTTAGAGTGCACTGACGTGTGCAGGAGTAATAAGGGTAGAAAGGATTAACAATGGGTGCGGGAATATGGAATGGGCAGGATGAGGCGGCGGCTTCACAGCTCAAGGCGCTGCGAGCATGCGTCACGCTTGCTGAGTGAATGGCATGACGTATTCGCAGCGGCCGACCCGCTGCGCCGCACTAATGTAGCCATGCACTCTATCCCCCTAGTACATGACCAGCCAGTGTATGTATCACCACGGAGTTACCTACCTCACCAGTGTAGGATTGTTAAGGAACAGGTTCAAGAGATGCTGGCCGAAGGCGTTATTAAGCCTACTGACAGTAATTATATAAGAAGGATGGGTCGTGGAGATTCTGTGTCGATTTTAGATATATTCATCAGATAACATCCAGTGCAGTACCACCGCACATAAACATACGCGATTCCTTGTGTGCACTTGGCCATGCCAAAATTATGACGTCTCTAGACTTGATGTCGGGCTATTGGCAGGTTCCAGTGTCGCCTGAAAATCGGCTCAAGACCGCTTTCACGATTCCTGATGGCCGCCATTTTCAATTTTGTGCCGTGCCATTTGGGTTGAAATGCGCGCCTTCTACATTTCAAGCAATGATAGTCCGCATGCTTGACGGATACATAGGCGATTTCACCCTGGCTTACCTTGACGATGTGATCATGTTGTCAGAGACATGGGAGGACCACATACACCACCTCTCATAGGTGCTGGAACGGCTGGCAAATAATAAATTGTCATGTGCAAACAACAAATGTCATATTGGGAAAACCGAAATTAAGTTTCTAGGTCACATGGTAAACGAGGATGGTCACCGACCAACTGACGAACAGCTTAAACTAATAACGGAATATTCTGTGCCCCGCACACGAAAACAATTACGCAAGTTTTTTGGCTTACTGAATTGGATAAGAGAGTACATAAGAAATTTTGCAGAAATCACAGCACCCCTCACGGACCTTCTGTCTCCTGCTCGTCGGTTTGTGTGTACACCGGAAGACGATAATTGTTTTGAGGAAATTAAGAACTGCTTCCGACAATGCCCAGCATTGGCACGTTACGACCCAAGCCAGCATCTGTATTTGCAAACCGACGCAAGCGAGAAAGGATTAGGGGCTGTCCTGTTTCAACTTGGCAACGGGGGAGAACACAGAATAATAGACTTCAGTAGTGCAAAGTTCGGCCCAACAGAACGCAGGTATGATGTTAATGAGAGGGAGTGTTTGGCAGCAGTATGGGCTGTCAAAAGGTACCGACCGTTTCTAGAATACCAGCGCTTCACGCTCAGGACAGATAACCGGTGTCTCATCTGGCTACACTCAATGCGCGAGGCACGTAGCAAGCTAGCCCACTGGGCATTACTTCTACAGGCTTACGACTTTGAGGTACAGCATGTTCCTGGTACAGATAACCAGCTGGCGGACGAATTGTCTCGCGCCCCCAGCGCAACAATGGCACATGACGAGGATGAATGGGACGAGCTCCTGCTGCCAACGCGCTCAGAGACTTACACGAATAACACTATAGCCACCTGTAATGTCATTACCACTGAAGCTGAAAACACCACACTGGAAGATGTTTATCAACGTGTGCTACATGCACAACAGCTGTGCTCAGAGTCCCATTGCAGAATTGCGGAGTGTGCCACAGGTACTGTCGAAGGCTGGCGTTTCATTGACAACCGGTTAGAATCCCAGGGCCGCGCACCGGAAGCCAAATGGGCAGTGTTCGTACCCCGTGCAATGAGAAATTGTGTACTAACATTCTCGCATGCCAGTGATCACGCTGGCCACCCTGGTGCTACTCAGACCTGCCGCAACATACATCAATACTTTCATTGGCCTGGCATCGCTCGTGAAACTCGCAGATTTGTGTGCAGTTGTCATGCATGCAACTGCTTTAAAAGCCATCGCTCAGATTTAATACAACAACAACAGCCATGACAGCCAACTGAGCCCTTCGATACTGTTGCACTGGACCTGATGGGGCCATATCCCTGCACTACATCTGGGAAGCGATTTGTGCTTGTGGGGACAGACTTATTTTCACACTGGAAAGAGGCATTCCCTGTCACAAATGCGCGCGCGAAGTGCATAGCGAGAGTGCTTGAGACAGAGTTTTTCCCCCGGTGAGGCTACCCCCGTGTACTCCTGTCAGATAATGGCACACAATTCACAGGACGTGTGTGGAGAGAACTATGTACAAAGTGGGGGGTTGTACACCACACTACGGCGGTGTACCATACACGTGCTAACCCCACGGAATGTCGGAACCAGGACATCAAGACGCAACTCCGACTTCGTGTGGGCAAAAATCATGCATAGTGGGCAGAACAATTGCCCGTCATTGTACTCTTCACCTTGCGCCGCCGAGTAAATGAAGTTACTGGTCGAACATCGGCCGAAATACTGCAGGGTCGTGACCTTACCCTGCCGGGCGAGTTCGCCTGTCCGTCAAGAGAGAGCACAAGCGCCACTGAGAACCTTGTCACACGGGGCGAAAGGCGCCAACACATGTTAGAGGAAGTACGCACTCAACAGTCCCACTACATACAACAGTGGGTGCCCGAAACAACACGGCCTTCACGTCAGCTCAAGGCCGGACAACTAGTTTTCGTTCACAAACAGCCACAATCAACAAAAGCTAAAAACTTTTGTGCTGGGTTCGCACCCCGGTTGAGTAGTCCGCACCGCATTGTACACCCTCTGGGTGCTACCATATACTTGGTGCAGATAAATCGCCGCCGGCGAGTAGCAGTGCACCGAGACTGAATGCGCCTCTCTAATGTAGCTGCTGACATCGCGACGCCAGGTGTCACTGGCACCGAACCGACAGCCGACACCACACTTAATACAAATAATTCAACTCGCAACCTGAACGAGTTTGCACAAGGGTCTGCAAGTGGTGAGCCCCTTAACGACTCGTCTACACCTATGTCACCCGTTGTCCCGATGCCCCAAGGGAACACGGCAGGCGAATCGACGATGGAAGCAGATCCCAATCCAGATAATGTTCGTTGTATCGCACTTGGCCTGAATGAAGACGCAACTGACGGCGCTGAGTCAACCAGTGATGCCGGAGTTGAGGATGAGGCACCCTTTGTAGTGACGCCCTTGGTAGGAGCTGCAGTCGACAGCACGCTCGATAAGCCACCTCAGGTTTTGAATGAACCACAGGGCACTTCTGCTCGGGCCGAAGCCACGACTACCCCAGGATACAACTCACCAGTGGATATCATCGAGAATATAGCAGCGGATGTCGAACCCTCACAGGCGCGGGGACTACAACGACAACGTGCCACATCGAGTGCCAACAGCAGCAGTGATGAGTCCAGCGCCGGCATTGACACCTGGTCGCTCCAAGCGACTACGCCATAATCTGTAGGCTACTAGCACGACTTGCAGGGGCCTGCCACCTCCAGGCACAGCAGTCTATACAGCACCACTACAGGGATGCCAACCTGTCTTATACATCGCCAATAAACCTCGCCACCAATATCACCTTCGACCTCGACGAGCTCATTGTGTCCCCACCCCTCCTACTGCTGCATCTAATACAGCGGGACGGTAGTGGGCGTGCAACAGGCAAACTGTCTCTAGTGGAGGGGGCGTGTGACGTGAACCACTGTCCACGTTCCTATTCTAGACCGTTTGCTCTGCTGCCCTCCTGAGCGAAGGTCCTGCACTCACAACCCGACAAGGCTACTCCAAGGGTTACACCATGCAGACCCGTAGCAAGTAACCTTTCACTCACGCTGGCATTGGGTGCAGCAGATAGGGAATATATTAATTAGTGGCCACATCTGCTTTAATTAATGTATTTCTCGGGAAACTCTATGAGTGTGAGAGTCATGAGGCGTGTGTTCTGCGGTAGTGCCAACATAACACTTGCAATGGCATCTGTTTTAGTTTTTTGTTTTCTACTCATGTCATTTATTTTGTACTTATTTTTCTTAATGAGAGTGTATTGTGTGTATTATAATTTTAGTTGATATCTGTTCTGTATGCAAGTTTTAGCGGGCAATGCTGCGCCACTAGAGCGTGTCCCGCCACTTTGTCGGCAGTACTGCCCCAGACGTTCAAGGGAGCACATGTGCGGGAGGTTCACTCCGTGACGCCATCGGTTGTCTGCTTGTGTTGTGACTTGCATTGATCTGTAGAATAGCAAAGCATACATTAAAATCTGTAGTAAAATTATATACGTGTATACGTTTTTTTATTTGACGTGCCACGGCCGCTTCATGTACAGTGCTGACAGTGTGGTCCTGGTGTCGCCCTGGCCATAACAAGGGCGCAACGCATCGCTAGTCACTACTATGCAACAGCGACGCTGCAGGGGGTAGCCACATGGCCGTCGACCACGCTCTGAGGTAAAAAGAGTCTCTGCTCGAGTTTCCCCGAGCTCCTCACATTAGCGAAACTGGCGCCTAAAGGGTTTTCTCCGCATCCTTCCCTGACATAGTTTACTTACAACCGACCCCCTGCTTCCCCAAGTCGCGTCATACTCTTGTCCCAATGTCATCCATTACGCCATTGTTCTCTTATCTTCAGTTTCCAGCATATTCTCACAGCTCTCTTCCAATTCAACAATAGATTTTGCTAGAGGTTTTTCAAAGGTTTTCTATGGGAACTTGTTTTCCTGGAATATAATGCTGTGGGCAATTTTGATCTTCTTAGCATCCAACTGCCACAGACGATACCCCTTGGTGTTTGCTTCGTACCCTATGAACACACACTCAACATCTCTGCAGTCAAATTTATCTTTCCCATCTACATGCATCCGTGCTCTGCATCCAAAAACCCTTAAGGAATCAAATGAACTCACTTTGACCTTTTTCCCTTTCCACAGTTCCATGGGTATCTGAAAGTCAACTGCATGAGAAGGACTCAGATTTCTCACAAATGCCACTGTGTTGGCAGCTTCTGCCCAAAACTCCTTCTGTAGGCCTGTTCCTATAAGCATACGTCTTACGGAATTAGCAATTGTCCTGTTTGCTCTCTCCGCAATCCCGTTTTGCTGTGGTGACTCAGCTACCGTCTTCCTATGCACTATTCCACATTTTTTGACATGTGCCTCAAACTCTTTGTTACAGTATTCTCCACCCCCATCGGTTTGGAGCCCGTTAATCCTGTCATCATGCAACAGTTCAACTTCAGTCTGATATTCTTTAATTGCTGTGAATACATCACTCTTTCTCATCAAGAACTTCACTGTAAGGTGCCTGGAATAGTCGTCTATAAAGGTCAGTAAATACTGAGCCTTTCCCATGGACGTAGGCAACTTTCCCATCAAATCAGAGTGTATAAGCTCTAGGGGCTTCCTGAACTTCCTTTCACTTGTGAGGGGAAATCCAACTTTCATCATTTTTCCCTTTATACAGACATCACAGGCATCACACATCTTACCTTCAATGTTCAGTTGGGGAATTTTTCTAATACTCTCTTCATTCAAATGGCCAAGTCTTTGATGCCACACCGTCACACTTTTCAGAGCCGTGCCATCCCTAACTCCATTTTCACCTGGCACATTTGCAATGTTGACTACACCATCCAGTCTTCCCTCAGAGCGCAAAATGTACAGGCCATCAGAAAGAGGGGCCTTGAAAAGAACTTCATCACCATCATAAGCTAGAGCTTCTTTAGCATTCATTTCTGCACGTACACCTTTTTTCGCCATTTTGCTCACTGACAGCAGATTAAAATTAAACTCAGGAACATATAGCACATCCGATACAGTCAAAGTCCACCCACCACATTCATCTGTGATCTTAATCTCCACTGTACCACATCCCCTGACCTCTGCCCTGCCTTTCCCCATCGTAATCTCCCCCTGATAACTTTTCATGTTCAGGAATAGCTTCTTTTGGTTTGATATATGATCAGTGGCAGCAGAATCTACGACCCAGTCTGTAGTGTCCTTCTTGGGAGAAATTAGGCCACATGCACTCACCAACACTTTGTGTTTATTGTGCTTCCCCACGTTCTCTTTGCTACTCGAATCTTCTGGGACCTTGAACTGTGCTTCCTCCTTGCAGTCACTTGCCCAGTGTCCATTTCTTCCACACCTGAAGCACTTAACCTTATCACAAAATTTGGAGATGTGTCCCCATTCATTGCACTTATAGCATCTCCTGTCCGCATTGGAGTTGGGTACCATAGGCCTATCAACCTCTCGTGTGCTCTTCTCTGGGTACCTGTTCTTTCGATATTCAATCCCTTCACTGACTTGTCTTCCTCCCCTTTCACGACCTCTACGTGGAGCGCTCCTTTGGTGACTACCTCCTTTAGCCTCAAATGCCATAACTTCACTGGTTTCTCTATCTTCATTCCCTTCTTCCAGGAGCCTTGCTTTAACCAACTTTATGGACAGGTTGGGTTCCTTCCCCAGTTCTTCCACTAGGGTACCATATCTAACCCATGGAAGTCCCACGAGAATGAGACCAGCAGTCTGTTTGTCTGTGTAGTTCCAGCCAGCAGATTTTACCTTCTGGTACTGAGTTTGTATTGTACACGAGCAACATATTCGTGCAACTCTTCCCCTTCAGCTTTGGTAATCAAAAATATGGCTTTAAGTGACATCAGTCCTTGCAAAAAACTAACCTTAGTGTGTATGTCTGCTAATATATCCCACGGTTCTTTCTCTAATGCATGCTCTGCGATGTCATTCAGGTAGGAATTGGAGACGTTTTTGTACAGGAATGCTAGTGCTTTCCTGTTAACCCTTTCATGGTCTGCATTCAACGGCGGTACGAATCCTGGATCCACAGCATTCCAACAGTTTATCTGGATTAACTCGGCCTTCGCCCGCAGTTTCCACATGAAATAATTTCTTGAGTCCAGTCGCGGGATGTCACTTCTATACTCTGTCGTTTCCAAAGCCATCTTGAACTACCGCGCACACCGATCGACAACACACTTTTCCATTCACATTCTAAATCTCTGTACTTAACTTACCAATTTAACATTCACATCACGCGCATTGCAACGGCACTGGGCCCATAACCTCTTAAAGTTATGGAAATAAAAGAAACGGGACTAGTACGTATCACGTACATTTGCGAGCATCGCATCAGTTGTCACATCACTCAAGGCGGCAAAAACACTGTATAGGTAAACTAAGATGGCGCCTGACTAGAAGTTGCAAGTCAAAACGAAGACTAGTCAGATGATAAGGGTTAACATACCCTTTTTTTTGGTAACTTGTGTGTCTCACTACACCAAACAAAACCATACATTTGTATCCAACAGTATGATCATTGCAAAACGGTGTAAATTCCACAAACATGATCAGCAAGCAACGGAATCGGTGTTGCAATACAGTGTAGAAATTAAGAAGTGTGCCAGGACATGTGATTTTGGAATGTTTTTGGATGATGAATTGCGTGACCGTCTGGTCTGTGGGTTAAGTTGTGACATGATCAAAGGAAGCTGTTCACCGAGCCAATCCTCAACTTGAAGAAGACATGTACATTCGCGCTCAGCATGGAACTAGCGGCATCAGAAACAAAACTAGTACAACCAAGAACAGCAGATGCAGTAAACAAGCTAACAATGAACATTCAAATGAAAACAGCTCACGAGGTACATATCAACAAAAGACACATTCATCAGGTCATGGCAAACCAACGAGGCTAGCAAAACCGACAAAAAAATCGCATAGTGTACGTTGTTTCCATTGTTGTCGAGAACATGCAAGCGACCGGTGTCCCGCCCTGGATTGAAGTTGTTTCAAGTGCAGCAAAACGGGACATGCAGCATGAGTATATCGGAGTATGAAGGTACACCAAGTGAGAGAGACAGATGGTTCCAGTGATGAGTCAGTGGGGTCAGTGGTAATAAAACAGTTGCAAAGACAAATGCGTGGTAAAGATGGGCGTATTAATGCTGTCAATAAACCACTCGCAATAATAGTACCAGTTGACCAACAAAGGTTAGAAATGGAAGTAAATAGTGGGACAAGTGTATCCATTGTGTCGGTAGCAACATATAAATACATGTTTCTTGAAGTCAGATTGCAGCACTGACTTAATTGTCAAGGCTGTCACAGGAGGTTCTTTAAAAGTGGTTGGGAAAATCCAAGTGTCTGTGGTAGACGCAAATGGGCAACAGCACAGTTTGCCTCTAATAGTGACAGCGTCTCGCCGGAAAACGGCCCCACTTTTAGGCAGAGACTGGCTTGATAAGATACTACCGTACTGGAGGAAACACTTATGTATATGTGAAGATATGGCCATTGAAGATAACATTTTGTCATCTACAAAGACAGTGCCAGAATAAACAAGAATGTGGAGCCAGCAACGAATCCTTGGGAACAAGAACTACGGGAAAAATTTCGTAGAATCTTTGAAGAGCGCCATTCAACAATTTCAGGCTCATCTGGTGCTGAAGGAGGATGTAACGCCAGTCTTCCACAAGGCCTCTTCAGTGCCTTATGCATTGGTGCAGCAAGTGAAAGACCAACTGAGAGAACTACAGAAGCAAGGAAAAATAGTGCCAATGAAACACAGTGAGTAGGCAAGTCCAATTGTAATGGCAAAAAATAAATTTGGGGGGTTTCGAATGTGTGTGGATTGTAAGGTGTCCTTGAACAAGGTTGTGAATGTAGATTCATACCCACTGCCAAGGCTAGATTATGTTTTTACTAAGTTGGCAGGAGGTAAGGTGTTTACAGTGTTGGACCTCAGTAATGCCTATCAGCAGCTAGATGTGGGGCAGGAATCAAGAAAGTACTTTACAATAAACACACACCTGGGCCTCTTCCAATGGACTCGTCTACCGTATGGTGTTGCAAGTGCTCCTGCAATCTTTCAATCTGTTATGGACAGGGTCCTGCAACGGTTGGATGATGTGATGTGTTACATTGATGATGTCTTGATTGTAGGTCAGTCACACAAAGTTGTTCAAGTGTTGGAGTGCATTAGTAGTTATAGGATTAAGGTCAATTTATTGAAGTTTCAGTTCTTTAAAGAATCAGTTGAATACTTAGGACATATTCTTGACAAGGATGGTGCCCACACAACCCCCCAGAAGGTTGAGGCCTTAAAAAAGGCAGCAGTGCTTAAGAATGTAGAGCAGCTGAAATCATTTTTAGGACTAATACAGTTCTACCACAAATTCCTTCCTATGATGTCAAGCAAACTAAAACCCCTGTATGATTTGACAAAAGCTAATGATGTATGGAGTTGGACTGAAGAATGCCAATCAGCATTTGAATGGTCCAAACTATCTCTGACGTCTGAAACATTTTTAACGCACTTCGACCCAAGACTACCAATAGTAGTAGCATGCGACGCCTCACCATATGGAGTGGGAATTGTCCTGAGCCGTCGAGTGAATGAGGAAGAAAAACCGGTAGCCTTTGCCTCCAGCATGCTATCCAAGGCGGAGCAAAACTACTTCCAAATTCATAGAGGCCCTGTCGATAGTCTTGGCTGTGAAACAGTTTCACAAATATTTGTATGGCCAGAAATTTACTCTCTTGATGGACCACCAACCTTTACGTAGGCTTTTGGGACACGATCAGGGAATCCCTACATTAGCCAATACCAGACTACAGCGATGGGCTGTGACATTGGCTGCGTATAATTATTTGATAGAATACAGAAGAGGGTCATTGATGGCAAATGCTGATGCGTTGTCTCGTCTGCCAGTGTTGGTTACAGTGGAGGAAGGAGTGTACTCATTCAGTGAAACATGATGTTGAAGTTGTGGCACGAGCCACTAGAGATGACCCAGTTTTGTCTAGAGTACTGAAAGCAACAAAAACAGGTTGGGCCAATAATGTTGATGATATAAACATTAAGCCTTTCTTTCGAAGGAGGTTAGAGTTGGCATGTCAGGAGGGATGCTTAACTTGGGGTGATCAGGTTGTCATCCCATATTGGTTACACCACGAAGTTATGAAACTACTTCATGCTGAGCACACAGGCATTATACGGATGAAAATTTTGGCACGTTCCATGGTATGGTGGTCCAACTTAGAGAGGACATTAAACAAACAGTGGAGAGGTGTGGAGCTTGTCAGGGTGTCATGAATGTAAGGAATGATATTTCAATAGTGATGTGACCTGACACTACAGATGTTTGGAAGACAATTCATATTGACTATCTTGAACATGGAGTAACAATGTTGATTTTGTACGATCAATTTTCCAAATGGATAGAAGCTTGGGTAACACAGAAAACAACAGCAGGCTGTGTCATTGAATGGTTACGATCATGCTTCGCCACTTTTGGAATATCATCAACACTGGTGTCTGACAATGGCCCACCCTTCAACTCAGGAGAATTCAGTACCTTTTGTCGAGCAAATGGCATCCAGGAGATAAAAGCCCACCATACCACCCACAATCTAACGTGTTAGCAGAACGAGTGGTACAAACCCTAAAGCAAAATTAAAAAAAAACAGGTCCTTGACAACAAGAAAGGTAGAAGTGTTGACATGCAGCGCCAACTGCAAAATTTTCTATTTGTATATAGGAACATTCCATGTACTGTAACCAAGCAAAGTCCTGCAGAAATAGTGTTTTAACACAAACCTCGCACACGCCTTGCAATGTTAACACCAAGAGGTAACCCATCATGTAAGGAAGCGAAACCGCAACAGAGTAGGCGCACGTCAGAAAATCAGTGCCAGTATATGTGTCAGGAGAAAAAGTTTGGGTACAGGCTGTAAAAACCAAAAAAAATTAAAATGGTTTCCAAGATGAGTGTTAAAAATTCTAAGTCCCATGACATATACAGGACAATGAAAAGCGACAGAGAGTGGTTCATGTGGACCAAATCGTATTTGGCAGAGCAGTTGCATCCTTGGCTTCCGAGAACGACAAGCCTGGTTGATTCCCCCGTTTAGACTCTATTTAAAAATGTAGCACTAGGGTACAGTGTGGCACCGAGTTACGACACACTCCTCATAACAAGAGTGTTGTCGAGAATATGGGTACTAGTAATAGGAGGAGTGGTAGCAGCTCGTCTACTAAGAATACACAAGCCAGTAGTAGGGAAAGTGGCTGTATGGAGAGAATGTAAGAGGGCAAGATTGGCAGAACTGGAGCAGAGGATGGTGGTTGATGTGGTGTAAATGGAAGAGGGTACATTGTAGCGCAGATATGTACAAGTAAATAAAGAGAATACAAAAAAGACATGAAAGACTTCGAACAAAGGAATATTTGTTTGGGATCATGCCACTAGGTTTTCAACCATCAAGAAAATGAAATTCTGTGTTCATGTCAGAGCTCAAGCACTTCTCTTTCTGAAACTTCATTTTTTCGAACCAGTTCTTTTATCAGCCTATCTCCAATGACCCTAAAGCTTACTTTGCTTTATTAAAAAAAAAAAAAAAAAAAAAAAAAAATATGTTTACGTTTTATGGATCCCATGCCAGCTAACAAATTGCTGGGGATATGGAACAAGTCATATTTTAATACATGTCAGTATAAAATGATAAACACATTAAAATACACCACACAAACATTAATACAAACTAACAAATACATCACAGTTCAGATTAGCACCATTCTGCACTCCAAAAAATAATATGAATAAAACAATAATAATACAATATCTGGGCACAAAAAACTTAAAAAAAAAAAAAAAAAAAAAAAAAAAAAAAAAAAAAAAAAAAAAAAAAAAAAAAAAAAAAAAAAAAAAAAAAAAAAAAAAAAAAAAAAAAAAAAAAAAAAAAAAAAAAAAAAAAAAAAAAAAAAAAAAAAAAAAAAAAAAAAAAAAAAAAAAAAAAAAAAAAAAAAAAAAAAAAAAAAAAAAAAAAAAAA
>PNEQ01002911.1:0-23540 GCA_003012365.1 Medauroidea extradentata | reverse complement strand
AAAAAAAAAAAAAAAAAAAAAAAAAAAAAAAAAAAAAAAAAAAAAAAAAAAAAAAAAAAAAAAAAAAAAAAAAAAAAAAAAAAAAAAAAAAAAAAAAAAAAAAAAAAAAAAAAAAAAAAAAAAAAAAAAACGTAGCACGTGTTGATAAGTCCATTTATTTATCATTAATCTTGACATAAGTCAATTATATTTATCAGAAATCTGAACATAAGTCAATCTCAACATGATAGAAATATGCAAAAAATTCAGTAATAAAAATTATTAAAGTAATACATAGTCAATCACAAAAACAAGATAAAAATGTGAGTTTAATAGAAGACAATTACAAATTAGCCTATTATAAGCAAATTTAATTAAAACAATAGTATATACTATAAAATTTAAAAATTCAAATTTTATTTTTATTTAAACTATATAAATTCATCCATAGAATAAAAACTATTAGATAATAAAAATGTTTTAAATTATTTTAAACATGTTTTATAATTTGTACTATATGGATAGCCCTAAAGACCTAATTACTATATATATATATATATATATATATATATATATATATATGAATAGCAGAAGAAGGAACCTTTTTGAAATCGTTTTAATGAATTACTAGGAAAATCTAGGTTTTTTTAATTCTTGTATCTTAAGAGTGAAAATTAAAATTGTTCTGAAACCTATCTTTGTTATTTAATGTAAATTTAACTATAGAATATACATATTCACATGGTAGTGTTAACCCCTTCCCTTACGAATTAAAAATGAATTTATGTGATTTAAAATATCATTTTTTAAATTAGAGTTTTGATATCTGCTAATAAAGCTGATGCTATTGTATGTGAATTTTAATTTTTTTTCTTAAGATATTTGAAAGATATAGATTTTTTTATTTGGTTGTAATTATTAACCCGCGTTATCTCGTGTCACCAGTTTCTCGATAGTATCCAATTTATAAAAGAAAATTTAAAAATTTCAATATTTATTATAAAGATCACATACTTCCCAACGTTGTGCATATTTCAATGTCAGTATTGTATTAAAATATAAACTAAGCCAACAAAAAAAATCTTAAATACATTTATTCTAAAAAAATGGCTAAAAAATGTACACTAAAAACTGTATCATTTTCTAGGTGGTATAATTTGCAGAGCAGCAAAACGTATGACTACAAATGACATGGAAAGTTACATAAAACATGACGGAAATGTAATCTATTGCATGAACTTTTAATTTTTATGTACATTTACATTAGACATAAAAAAAATTCAAAATTTTATAAACCATGCATTAATCTCATCCTATTGTAGTAAAAACTTTTGAAATATCATTGTTTACATATGGAATGGTTGTCAATACACTGTTGCACATTCATATAATGGAAAAAAAAATTCCAATTTTATGCAAACGTCTATGGCCGGAAGAAGTCAGTTTTTTAAAATTATATTTGAAAAAACATGTCAGCTTTCTCATTAATATGACGATGAAGAATATTATCAACTACCCTTATTTTTATACCTATTTACAACACACTAAAAAAATGTAAAATTAAGTCCACATTTTTCACAACCTGCTGTAAAAAAAAAGTCCAATTTTATCTTTTTCAAATTTTATTTGCAAATATTTTTCAAATTTATAAAAATTACATAAAAGAAAATTATTAAGTAGGCTACCCTAATTTTTGCACTCTCTTACATCACTCTGAATAAATGTAAAAACAATTAAAACATTTATACAACCTCTGCTACTGTAATAAGTAATGTTCAATCTACCTTGTGTGAGTTATGATACACAGAAAGCATGGCGCACAGGGGAACATTGCAGTCTGCACAGAAGTAACTCTGTGCGACTTTGAGTCATGCACTCTGCTGCACATAGCACATTGTCTTGTTGGGTTGACTTTCTTCTCAGTTACTGGTATCATGCTTCCTGTCAGACGGAGAGGATGCGGTGTTGTTCCCGGGCGTCCCTAAAAAGAAGATATCACCAATGGCCGATATTTTTCAAATATTTGCTGGACAATTTTCAGTCTGTATTGCAATGGTGAATTCCTCCCCCCCCCTCCCCTCTTCCCAATTCTTAGAGTACAGAACATAGGAATTCCATAATGATAATTCCTTCAGGTGGAAGAAAATCTTCTTACAATATTTCTTACCACGTTTCCTGGGAAGGGAATAAGTTGAGAGAAGCTGATCAACTAAATCAACTCCCCCCTTGTGTTGTTGAAGTCAACAAATATCTTTGGTTTTGTTACGGTTTTAGAACCAGTTTTCACTTCAACTGTTTCTGTGTTGTGGATAGTGTTCAGAAACACTACATCCTTTTTGTCCTTCCATCATAAAGCCATTACTTTTCCTTTCTGGAAAACTGAAATTTCCCCCGTTTTAGTTTTTTGTTTTTCATTTGAGCAGGCATTCCTTTTCTGTTCATTTTTACTGTGCCATAAATGTCCGTCCTGTGAGAGATAAGAATATCTGAAAGTTGTGGCGATGTGTAGAAACTGTCCGTCGTAAGACAGTATCCCTTATCTAGGAAGGACTTCATGAGAGTCTTCACAACTTGAGATGACATTGGTGGTCTTTGAACTCTGCATTCAGCAATGTGCCTTTACCTGTGTATATGATTGTTGCCAGTACATATCCTTTTTTTCCATTTGCACAACATGAATATTTGTATTCCAAATCGGGCTCGTTTTTTGGGATGTACTGTATCCATCCTAATCGCCCTTTGTACAACAACAAACTTTCATCTGTTGTAAGATCTCTTTCTGGTGTACACAAATCAAAAAACTTCTGCTCTAGAATCTTAAAAAACTCCCAAATTTTGTTCAATTTTGGGTTTGGATGTGTAGCGGCATCATACGTTTCATTATTAGAAAAATGTAGATGTTGGTTCAGTTGCACATAACGACGGTAGGTCATTGTTTTCGAAAAAACTGGGACAGATAGCAAATGATTTTTTGACCAATACAGTTGTTGATCAGGCAACCTCACAATACTCTGCAAAATTACTATGGCAAAAAAAAAAAAAAAAAAAAAAAAACATAATTTCTTCCTTTGTAGTGGGACGAAACTTTGTTGATGTTCCTGGATGTTTGTTTTGGGTTTGTTCAGAAAATCTGTTTGTTTCAGCAACGATGATCTTGAGTAAATTATCATCAAAAAACAATTTGAAATACTGCAACATATCATCACCATCTATGGTGCAAGTGGACGAGGCTGTTGTGTACTGTCTATCTCACACCATTGTCGCAAAGCCAACCAGTCAAAAGAACTATCAGAATCTGAACTGCACTCACCTTCTGAACATGATGAATGACTACCAGATTCCTCTATCTCGACACTTCCTACTTCACTGTCACTGCAATTACTGTCATCGCTATCCATTTTCTTACTTTTTCGTAAAAATCTAGTCACGTTTCTAACCATTACACATCCTTTGACCAGTGTCCATTCACAAAAATCTGGGTAACAAATAAAGGCATGAAATTGGAGAGGTAGGAATTACAAATGATACACAGGGCACTATCTAGCGAGTGCAACTGAAAGCGTCACAAGAAACATAGGCGCGAGCGAGGTTGAAAGTGTAACAAGAAACAAATGCGCGATACACATCACACAAACTGGTGAGCGCAGCAGAAAGTGTCATAACAGTCGAACACGCGACTCCAGGTAATACATGTCGCACTACTTAGCGAGCGCAGCGTAAACCATCATAAGACAGCCTCGCTGACTCGATCAGCAGTAAAACTATTTGTAAAAATTCTGACACTAAATATACGGGTAAACTCGGGATAGTACATTTTTAACCAGAACAGCAGTCTATGCCCTAGTGAACTCGGGATAATAATTTTTTGTTAATGACATTAGGCCAAGTTAACTCGGGATAGTAAGGGAAGAGGTTAACACATTCCATTTTTTAAATAAAGTTTTGCATGACACATTGGTTTTACTCTAGAGATTATACTTATTGCCTTTTTTTTTTTGTAATAAAAATACTTTATTTGTATTTATGGAATTTCCCCAGTACATAATACCAAATGCCATTAAAGAATTAAAATAGTTGTAATAAATCATTCTTTTTGTCTTATCAGCGGTTGCTTTTTGAATACATGTTAAGGCAAAACAAGCTGAATTTAATTTTGATATTAATTGAGATATACGGGCTTTCCAATTCAGTCTCTCGTCAATATAGAGACCGAGAAACTTTGTCTTCGATACTTGATTGATAATATTGCTGTTACATTTATTACTGAGATCACATTGAGGCTCACTCTCTTGAAAGTGAATATTGTTAGTTTTCTCCATTTTAAGAGTTAATTTATTTGACAAGACTTAGTTAGTTAATAAATTCAACACTTTATTGCATAGAAACTGATGCTCATCAAAAGAACTATGAGAAATCAATAAACTTGTATCATCTGCAAATAATACTGGGGTCGCAAATTCTTTTATAAACTGTGGTAGGTCATTAATATATATATATATTAGAAAAAGAACAGGACCGAAAACAGATTCTTGGGGAACGCCATTTTTTATTATTCCAATGCGAGATTTAGAACTAGTTGCAGTCATTGGATTATTAATTTCAACTCTTTGTTATCTAAGATCAATGTATGATGATATCAAATTTAGAAACATATTTCTTATACCATAATGTTCAAGTTTGTCCAGAAGAATTCTATGATTGATACAGTCAAAAGCTTTTGATAGGTCACTAAATATACCAACAGATTTTTTTTTTCATTGAAAGAATCTAAAGTAACAGATTCCAATTTATATGTTGCATCAATTACAGATAGTTTTTTTCTAAAACCATACTGTGAGTCAGATAAAATTTCATGGAATGTATGGTGATTCAATATCCTGTTATATATAACTACTGTACTACAAAAATTTTTGAGAAAGTTGTCCATAATGAGATATGTCAATAATTCTCTAGTGACTCTTATTTGTCTTTTTTATATAAAGGCTTGACTAAAGCTTGTTTAAGATGACTTGGGAAATTCTCAGTATTTAGCACTGTATTGAATATGTGTACTTAATGACTTATAACAATGTTTAACAACTTTACTACTGATTTCATCATAACCACGAGATTCCTTTGATTTAAAATTTTTAATAATATTCTCAATTTCATATATGGTAGTACCAGAAGATGTAATATCTGGAAAAGACTTTCTACGAAAGAGCTTAACAAAATTTGTGTGATTATTTTGAGAGTTAACTTGTTCTATAAGTTTATCAGCTACACTTAAAAAATGTGTGTTGAATAATTCAGATATCTCTTTTACATCCTCAATAATTTTACCATGTGATTAAATGGATATATTCTGTGTATGTCATAATGATCTTGACAATTCTTGATTGACAATTTTCCAAGTAGCTTTAATCTTATTATTTGCATTTGATATTTTGTCAGCAATATAATTCCTTTTAGCCACATTTATTACTTTATTTAGAATTTTACAGTACATTTTATAATATATTTTATCAACACTATTGTTGGAGCTCTGTACCTGTTCATAATTTTTTTTACAAGATATTAAGATACCTTGAGTCATCCATGGTGCATTTTTTTTTAGCAATTTATTTTTTAAATACTTTACAGGACAATTTGTATCAAAGTAAACTAGTAAGGGGGCCTACAGTCTTTAAAAATATGTTAAACTCTTTATCTCTATATGTATCCTCCCAATTTTCTGTAAATAAGGGTTTATATAAATTATACAATGTATACTTGTTTATTATTCTGTGTTTATATACTTCTGCTCTACAATTAAGATTTAAATTGACTTCAATAGACATTTCTAAGTCATAAAGTGAAACATGATGTGTAGTTGACATTTTCATAATGCACTAATTCTTCATGACATTGAAATTCTGTAAGTAGCTCACAATAGTATTTTTTTAAGTCTTCAGCTAGGAAAGGTAAGAGTGGTGCATCACTTGATACTTTATAAGAAAAGGTTGCAGCAGTCTGACAACAGACAGAAATATGTTCAACTTCACAGGCATCAACACATCTTTAATTACGTGCTTCCTGAATGATGCTGAATGACTTGCACTTAATTTTTGTAAGATGTCCCTTTCAACTTCTTGGACATATTTCTGAAAGTCATCTAATATTTCAATTGCTCTTTCTGCTGCTGGCACATTTTCGAACTAACGATGTTTGCAGAACTTACAAGGGGAGGTTTTGTTTAAAGAAATGTTCAAATAATCTTCTCTATGGGCTGGGGAATCATTAAATAACCATTAAATGCTTATCAAAAACTATCAAGATCCCAAGGTGTTGACCAATTACCATGTTTAAAACAATTATGTAAAGTGTGTAGTGTGCAAATACCTACATCTATTAGGGTGCAGCCATAATCATGTTTCAATTCAGCTTGCCGAAGATTCAGTAGCTTCCAGTTGACAGCTATACCATTCATTGGTGAGTTGAGAAGTTTAGCAGGATTTAATTTTTCTGTTGCTTCACGTAATGTCTGCATTGGAATGGCCTATAAGCACAGATGTGAATTGTCTTGCTACCTCATTGCTCTTTGAGTCCCAAAGTCTGATGTTTACATTAATTGGCTTCTTTTGGGTCCGAAAGGTTTAAACTCTCATTGAACAACAGAAAAAGTGTTCCAATTCACTAGCACACTTGAAAAGAGCTGCTTTGAAGTGCTGTGCAATCCTAAAGTATATTATATATGCACACCCGGTTGTATTACATGAAAACTGTTTTGCAATATTGCTATCAGAGAACATATCCTTAAATAGTTTTGTAGTCCGAGCATGGTTGGTGTTTTCTCCCTGTCGTCTGAACGACGTGTCAATGGAAAGACGTTTCGTCAAAAAAGCGAGCATGGTTCTGTTTGTTGCCCGTTAAAACGTTTCAGATGAACGACGTGACCGTCAATATACTGACGCGATATTTTAGCGAGTCAAGAGGCCGACAACGTGCGTATTTAAAATAAATATTAATGGAAACAATGCCATATTTACAGTTTCAAGTGACAAAAGATATTTTAACTAATATAAAGCCTGCACACAGTAGAAACAATACATGCAAAGACAAACTTAAAGCTCAGTTACTGTACACGTACCATAACCTATAACGTGATCATACGGCCATAACCGACATCTTGCCCATACTGATCGCCAGTACCGAAATAAGTAATACAGTTTGTACTGAATATTTTTGAAGAAAAAAACAAAATGTTTTAACTGATGTATATATAGGTAATTGTTGGTGCTCTATTGGTGTACGCATGTGTTTTGTCTGTAATTTTTACGTGTTAGTATAACCAAACTGAATGAATGTGAGGTGCGGTAGAAAAAAATTTTGGTATTTTAATACTCATGGCTTGAATCTGCAGTACAAAACGCATAAGACAAAATCATTCACTGCTGAAAATATTTTGAGAAACTAGTGTTTATACGCAATGTAGTAACTTTTAAAAATATTGCTACCGTTTGTATTGGAAAATAACCTACAACTGTTTTACCTTACAGATATCGACAAAGACTATTAAAATTTTCGTAATTTTGAGCAGTACGTTTAAGTTCTGCATTGTCTTTTTCCTAGATAGGAAAACCAATTTTAATTTTATATTGTGTATAGGGTAAAGGGACCACAATATATATATTTTCCTCAAATGTAAGCAATTTTTTTTATTGACTGGAGAATAGTAATTATCGTCTTCAGTTATTTATTAATAAATGCTCTGACAGAAAATAATTTTGTCGTTGTAAATCATACGTAGACTTAAAAAATTATAAGATACATTCTGAAATGTTAAGTTATGCTAAGCTTTTATTTACCATGTTTTATTTTACATTGAATATAAACAGCCAACTGAAGATGTAAAAATACTATGGTCAAGTACTGATATTTCTATTTCGACAGCAACACTACTACTATAGTGACGTTTACACTGACTCATGAAATTAATAATAGCAGCAAACCCCAAACAACTGCCACAGAACATCGCCACATGACCACAGTTTCTTCAAGTTCTGTTCACACGTGTAATACATTAAAGTGTCAATTGTGAATAAAAATACAGGTTAAGTGTGTAAGTTGTAAATAAAAGTACAGGTTAAGTGCAAATAACGTCATTCAGCTGTATAATATTTTTGTTACAGAGGTTTTCTATTGGCTGAAATTTGAAAGCAGATTCTTCAACACACAGAAATAACACGTCACTACTGCAATTTTCGTACCAACCTGTGCACATATTCCTCTTCATTTGACGCAGTAATTCTCACAGAAGTGTTATGACACGACGATCCATGCTCGCATTTTCGCGCAGCCGTCATGACACTAGCGACTTTATAGCGACACGTCGGAGTTACGACGGTTTTGAATAAAAGAACCATGCTCGAACTGCTGGTAGGCTCTCGCAAGACATCCATAACGTCAGCTGAATTAAAATGTGAAGATATTCCAATAGTAGGTCTAGTGACTACTCCTGAAGAAGCAGTTAGCTTATTTTTACTCTCTTCTGATTTGAACTTTACTGTGCTAGAACTGCCAACTTCAATAAACAGTGGCAACCCGAGTGATTTTGTTCCTGTGTCAGTGAGAGAAGTATGCTTTTTCCCTGAAATAAATATGGTAGAATGTTGTGGACAAAATACATTATCAAAACACACACACATACTTCCACTGAAAATACCGTAATTAACATTATTTTAATACCCTAATAATCAAATATCTGTCTGATGGATTCTTTGGTAAGCTGCAATACTAATTCTGAATAGACAGTAGGACCTGATAATGATATAGTAAGGCAATTTCACGGTTAAAACCAAGAAATTTAAACTGTAATTGAAAACCAGGATTATAAAAATGGTTATGGAGTGTCTGTTAGGTTTTGGTCTTGACTGTAAATAACAATTACTTAGTTCCCTCAATTATTGGTATAACAAAATACACACAAGATTGATGCTTTCCATGCAACCACCCCAATTGTAAATGATACATTGTCCTAAACAGTTGCAAGCTGCATAATAATTACCTCGTGCACTAGGCCTACATGAGACAGCAGTGCCATTAGTACACTCCGCTTTTAAGAAGAAATGTTCTTTTCCACAAAACTCGTCCCCTAAATAACTACATTTATTCCTAGGCCCAAATATGTAACAATTATTTAGGCCCTACATTCAATTTGAATTTACAAAGTACACCAAGACTTAGTCTAAAACTTTTCCCACAATGCTAGGCTTAACTTAGTAATTTTTTATATTTTTCCTTAGGTTTATATCTAGTGCCATATAATTGGTTGATATTAAATAATAACTTACATCAGACTTATGTACCGTACCAAATACAAATAATTTAAGTAACTTCTGAACAAAAGAAAAATATTTAAGTACACATATTAAAATTTCATAGCAAATAACATCTTGACCTTGTTTCAAGCAGGATTGGTAAATCACTATTTTTGGGTATTAGACTAATTAACTATGCTGCAAGTTAAAATAAAGCACAGGTTGTAGGTGGGCATTTATGAGCTTAAAAGTAAAAAACAGCTGTGATAGCACAGAAACGGTAATTATTAAATGCAATTTAGCAACCTGTGCAAACACCCATTAACATGAAGTACTAACTTATATCCATGAAAACATTGTGCAGCACCAACAAAAATAACCATATTAGTATATTTTACTTAGCTTCCAAGTTTATAGAAAACCCATTCTAAAATAACACTGATGTGTACATAAACTCGTATAGCGCATATATATATATATATATATATATATATATATATATATATATATATATATATATAGAGAGAGAGAGAGAGAGAGAGAGAGAGAGAGAGAGAGATTGTTTTTATTAATGGCAACACTGAACATTGGGAACATGGAGGCCTAATCCTATTAACATTTTGGGACTACACGAACGTATAATAAAATGTACTTTGGACGATCGTGTCTTGGTAGAACGGGAGGTGACAAACCTTTAAAATATAGATTAAAATTTTAACTTAGTCCCTTCACCCCTTCACTTCTCCCATGCTAATTACATCAAAATCGTTCTTACAAAGTGAACATCTCACTTCTGCTTTGTCTGGTACTTTCACTAGCCATGAAGAATAAGTATCGTTCAGTAGCCACGCATCACTGAACATGCACTTCCCTCCGGGAATTTTTGATTAAATTAAATAATCTAGGCCTACACATTTACATCCCACATGGTTGCAGAATGAAAACACCCAAGCCAACTCCTGTCAGTCCACTTTATTTTGTTATAATGGTAAACATGGGTGTGGCACCACAATTAACCAAATAAAAATGGTACACTCTGCCCACACTGCACGATAATATACAAAACTATGAAACTATTCATAACCATATACCATAATATTCTCATAAGTAAAGCAGCCCTGCACAACTTTCTACTCCATAAATAAGTAATACATACTTAGCACTGAATGAAAATTAGTACTTTATCATAGCACTTCCAAATTTTTCAAGCACCTGATATTTTTCAAGGCCACCAACTTTCAGATTTACGTCTGGTCGTTAAAATGGCTACGTAGCTTGGGTGTCCTTGAAGTGTGTTCCTCATGCCACGTGTTGGAGCAGTCCGGGAGGCATGGCGTAGGGACGAGGGTGCGGCTAATCAGTGTGACGTACCTAGAGGGGGTCACAAGGGGGAGGGGGTACGAGCAATATGGCTATCACTTCCCCTCCCTCACTTGTGTGCTTGTTACCCAGAGGAGAAGGTCATGCTAAAAGAAGCTAACTGGGATGTGTCGAGCCGTCACGTACACGCCTCTTGCAACTCAGTAGCGACATATAATGGCTTTGGTGTTTTGTTACCCAGCCGCTTGTGGCACGAATCAATTATTCCTGGCGGATATATGTTGTGAAATAGCAGTGTTTAGTTATACACAAATCAAATATTCACAGTATTTAGACAGAAAAGGTTGAGTGCACAAACTGCGTACATTGGTAAGCTGTTTTGAGAGACTGATTGTGTTATTTTACTGGACAATGGTTTTTGGCCTAAGTTAGCTGCTGTATTTTTTTTTTTTTTTTTTTTAAGTGCACGAACTGTTAGCTTCGATATGAAGTTTACACAGGTAGAAGGGATTTTAATGTTACTATGTTCGTTAAGAACATAACTGGAGTCCAAAAAATATGAATGACATGTGTAGATTTAATTTAGCAGATTTATTAGCTTGTAAATTATAAGATGCGCTAAACAATTTCTGAATTGTGTTGTTATCCCTTGACGGATTCTGACTACTTAGAAGGCTCTATTAGAATGTTGCAAAAGTACTCTATTTGTATTCTTACCCGCCTATAATTTTTGACACTACAATAAAGATTAAAAAATAATTTCTGCGGGTATTTCTATACCAGCCCTACATTAGTGCCTAGCTCATCTTTACTGCAAATGAATAAGTCTCTCCAACCTACTTCGGTAAATAGTTATCATTAGAGCTTATAAAATTTTTTTCAAATACGGTATTACAATTGCCAGTCATACACCTTTAAAAAGTCACAACAGGTTGACGCTACACAAATTAACATACATGAAACAGTGCAAAACATGAAATAAAATATATTATTATTAAAGAAGAATAAATCACACACTTTACAACAGTACAGTACAAAAGTTATACTGTATCATTGTTTTTTAATAATTTTTAGACGTTATGTTTTGATACTGAAAAGATAAAACCCTAAACAATTTTTATTTGTATGTTTTTGTTGATCCTTCGATATCTATTAACTGGTTTGTTTGACAAACAGAATGTATCAGAATGCCTGCTTTGGAAGTTTGACATTTTGAGATATAATAATTAAATATATTTACTTTAATTTTGTTTGTTTGTTTGTTTTATTGCATCCTTATGATCTTTTCTGCACGTGATGTACAAAGATTTTGGACATGTCATAGAGTTAACATAATATAGAGTTAAAACATAAAAAACATGATATAAGGTTATACATAACATAAGGTTATACATTTATGTGCAAGAATATAATATGAATAAATAATCTTCGTTCATCACTTCCTATATTGCAACTGGATGAAGTCGTCAATAATCTGAAAAAAGAAGAAGAAAAGCGGGAGAAAGAGACCTGACATGTACACTGTTATACAAGTATGTAATTTAATGTTGATGATTTAAGTACTCTTCTACTGAATAAAAAGCATGTTCAGAGAAATAATCCCTCAGTTTTCTTTTGAAAAGTTTAGGGGGTTTGAGAAAAATATTTCTTGCAAGTTTTTTGGTAGTTTGTTAAAAATGTTACTACCGGAGTAGTAAGGCCCTTTTTGTACTAACTTTAAATTTACAGAGGGCATGTGAATGCGTTTTTTATTTCTAGTGTCATGCTTGTGATAGAATTTATTTTTCTCAAAAATGTTATTGTTCTTAGACATAAATAGGAGCAGTGAATACATATATTCACATGGCAATGGCAATATCTTGGTGCTTTTAAAAAGAGGTTTACAGAAGTCAGTTTGTTTCTTACTGTTCATTATTCTGACTGCTCTTTTTTGCATACAAAATACTTTTTTACTGTCAGTGGAATTGCCCCAAAAATTATGCCGTATGTCATGATAGAGTGAAAATATGCAAAATAGACCATTCTTATTGTGTCCTTGTTTAAAATTTTGACAATATTACATAAAGCAAAGCAAGCACAGCTTAGTTTAGATAGAATATATTCAATGTGTGATTTCCAGTTTAGGAACACATCCATTTGTAGACCAAGAAATTTAGTTTTAGTTGTTTCATTGATTTTTTCTTCTTCCTAGCAATATGTACGTCCATTTGTTTACTGTTTTTTGTCAAAAAATTCATAATATGTGTTTTTCCTACATTAAGATTTAATTTGTTCAAGGAAAACCATGAGTTCAACTCTGTAAATGTGGTATTTGCTATTTGTCTGAGTTCTTCTACAGAATCACCAGAGACAACTATACTTGTGTCATCAGCAAATAAAATGGGTGTAACGTTAGGGTTCAGGGAACGCGGTAGATCATTTATGTACACTAGGAATAATAGTGGACCTAAAATTGAGCCTTGTGGAACACCATGTTTTATTTTACCAGGTTTTGAGAAAAATGAAATATTTTTATCTTTAACACATACTTGTTGCTGTCTGTCTGAAAGATATGACATCATTAGTTTGTTAGTAATTTCCGTAACTCCATAAAATTCTAATTTGTTTATCAGAAATTTGTGATTTACACAGTCAAAAGCTTTGGTGAGGTCACAGAAAATTCCAACAGAAGGCAGCTTTTTATCAAGTGCACTTAGAATACAATTTGTGAGTTTGAAAATTGCATCATTGGTTGAAGTGTTTTTCTTAAAACCATACTGGACAGTTGAGAAGATATTATTTTTGTCCAAATGTTTTAACAATCTAATATATATTAATTTTTCAATGACTTTAGAAAAGGACGTGAGCAAGGAGATTGGTCTATAATTAGCTGCACTAGAACGGTCCCCTTTCTTAAATAGCGGTGTAACCACAGCCCATTTGAGTCTATCAGGAAACAAACCTGTTTCAAAGATAGCATTGCAGATGTGGCTTAGAGGAGTACTAAATTCAAAAGCGCATGCTTTAACAATTTACAACTTATACCATCATATCCACTAGACAATTTTGATTGTAGAGAATTTATTGTTCTTTCTATTTCTTTTGGGGTTGTACAATTAAGTCTCATAGCAGGGTATTCTGTGCCCTGGAGAAAAGGAATTGCTGATGCACTTACTTTTGTGGTTTTGCAAAGAATTTTATCTACAGCATTTAGAAAATATGAATTAAATATATCTGCAACTATTTTAGGATCTGCAGATTCAGTATCATTAACTCTTAGTTTTACGACTGGACATGGTTCCTGTGTTTTCCCTGTTGTGTTTTTTATAATGTTCCAAGTGGTTTTTATTCTAGTTTCTGAATTTTTAATTTGGTTGTTGAAGTACTTCTTTTTTGCACATTTTATAACATTACATAAGATTTTGCAATATATCTTGTAATGGTTTATTAAATTAGGATTGTTGCTAACTCTGGCTGCTTTGTAAAGTTTTCTTTTGTTTTCACAAGAAATCTTTATTCCTTTAGTGAGCCATGGGTTTTTGTTAGAGTTTGTGTTTTGGCAAGTTAGTCTGGATGGAAAATTTTTTTTCAAAAAGTAAGAAGACTGTGTCAATAAAACAGTTAAACTTTTGATTTGTTTCATAAGATTCATGCAGTGATGACCACTGCTCCCTGAGGAGATCATCTTTGAATTTTTTGATGTTTTCTAATTAAAAATTTCTTATTTTCTTATAAAGGCAGTTTTTAGCGGGTATATTGAATGAAGGCAGAACTAATACTTGTGCATCATGATCTGATAAGCCATTTACTATTGGGAAGCATTGATATGTTGCAACTAGGCTGCTGTCAATAAACATGTTATCAATAGCCGTCTGGGAGGTTCCATCAATTATAGTGGCAAAGTTAACAATATATTTCAAATTGTAAGTGTTAAGTAAACTATTTAGTTCAGTTTTTCTGTTGCTATCTGTTAAGTAATCAATATTGCAGTCCCCACATAAAATAATTTCTAGGTTAGGTCTGTAGACCGATTTAAGGTTAATTTTAAGCAGTTTCAAAAAATTATTAAAGTTGCCAGTTGGAGCTCTGTATATGTTCATAATAATTACTTTTTTACCAAATTCAGTTGTCATGCACACACAACTACATTCAAAAACTTGATCTTCGCATATTAAATGTAGGTACCGAAAAGAAACTTTTAAAAATAAGTTAAGTAACTAAGAAAACATTCCTAATTTTATAATTCAACCAAGTATTGTCCAGCTCTTACACATTACATTAATAGTAATTGCCCACTAATAATATATTTTTCTTCCGTTTCATATTTTCATACATACACATGTTATAATAGCAATTTGGCTGTTTTCACTGCTTACCCAAAGTAAAAACTTTCGAAACTGTACAAATGACATAATTTATAGTAAATGTAATTGTATTGAACTATAGAAATAACGCCTTTGTAATTTCATGTTAAAGTAATGCAAAGATATGTAAAAATTAAGGAATATTCAAGAATTTTTTAAAAATACAAACAACATTTATGTGAAATTACAAATGTGTCATTCTGTAACTCAAAACATCTACTTTCACTGTAAATTATTTCATTTGTATCATTTGAATAGTTCTTACTTTGAGTAAAAAGCAAAAATAGTCAAATCTCTACTTTTACATGCGCTTGTACAAAAACTGTGGCACCTTTTACATTGTTACCTTTATTCATGAACCAAATGTCTACAACCACTTACTTGCTAACAGCCATCCACACTGCTGCCTTCGCTTGTCTATCTCTCTCACCACATTCTTCAAGCTTACCAACCTCTGCCTGTATTATATCTAGTAACATACACTATAATCAAAACACATACATTACACTCAGTCTTCCCTTAAACAAACTCAACCTAAGTACTATACAGACTACTAAGCATTCTTACCAATTTAAACACATACACAATCAGCACACATACATTAAACTCTCCATCTTCCCTTATAAAACTCAACCTAATCACTATGCAGACTACTAAGCAATCTTACCATTGTCCCAGAGATATTACCAACTATGTACTAAAATTTCAGACTTCTTACCACTAACTTAAAATCTACCTGCTTGTTACCTTTTATGAGCATCTTGTCACAAATTCAATTTCTCTGGGGGTTTGCGAACTCGGTCTGACCGCTTTAGCCCTTCTCTTTGCTGCTCCCCATGCAGCAGTCCTCTAGAGAATGAAATATGATCCCCGGGAGAGAATCCTTTAAAAGTGTGCTGCTCCCCAGTTCCACTTCCTTTCCCAAGCATTCTGGTTGTGTATACTAAAGCCATACCTTGTGCCTAAGCCCAATGACAACCCTGCTTCCGTGCCTGCTACTTGAGGATGTTTGTTCCTAAGCTGATCAGTGTGAACCACTCTCCGCAGTGTCTCATTATCTCTCCAGATCACCCGATATGTTAGTGGGCTGAGAACACTTACTATCCTCCCTGTGTACCATTTTCTTGATTTACTACCCTTTCCCATCACCCACACCTTTTCTCCTGCTTGGTATCGAGGCATCTCTTTTGAGTTCCACCCTCCTCTGGTTCTGGACCTAGCTGGTGTGGTCGTGTCCCTTGGGTTTAACAAAGTAAGGCGGGTTCTGGGGGAGTGTCGTAATACTGACTCTGCTGGCTTTTGCCCCGTGACACAACACAGTGTGTTCCGGTATGCGAATAGTCAGTTTTGAATACGATGTTGCATATCACAGCTGTTATGGTGGTGGGCTTGATCTAGGACTTGCCCTTTCTGCCAATCCATTAGATTGGGGGTGATAGGGAGGACTGTGAAGCAATTTTATGCCATTTTCTCAGCAAAAGCTTAGGAATTCCATTGATTGGAACGGTGGTCCATTGTCGGAGACTAAGGTGGTGGGTAAACATGGCGAAACAGGACTGCAATTTCTCTATGACTGCTCCTGCATTTGTTTTTGTCATTGGCCATGCCTCTACCCAATTGGAGAAGTGGTCACACAAGATTAGAATTGTAACACCTTCAATGGCCAGAATATCTATGTGAACCCGTTACCATACCTTCTATGTTTCCGGTCATGCCATAATGAGTACACCATTACGAGCATTGCTCCACCTCTGACACGCCTCACATGTTTCTACCGCCTGTAGGATGTCTGCCTCTATGCCCGGCCATCAAACAGAAGAGCGTGCTAGCATTTTCATCCTAATTATGCCTGGATGGCCCTCATGCAAAAGCTTCAACACTCCAAACTGTAACCCCTTGGGAATATCGACTAACGACCCGGTTACTCCATAGCAGGCAGTCTTCTTGGCATGACAACTCCAAACGCCTACAAAAAAAAATTTTTAATGCTACATCTTTGACATGACCTGGCCACCCTCTTTTTGTCATCTCCAACACTCTCTGTAGAACCACGTCTGCTTTTGTAGCTTCTGCTATAGTTTCAACCCCCATGGGCAAGTTCAGTACCTCGCTGAGTATACCCATTCATTTATGCTGCTTACACTCTCGTCTCCCCTGGAGCTATCTAATGGCAGCCGTGATAGGGCATCCGCGTGTCCGATCTGCAATCCCTTCCGGTACTCAATCACGTAGTTATACACAGACAACATTCCTGCCCAATGTTGTAGCCGTTGGTTTGCTAAGGTGGGAATCCCCTAATCCTGACCCAGAATTCTTTTCAGGGGTTGGTGATCTGTACAAAGGGTAAATTTGTGCCCATAAAGGTACTTGTGAAAGTGTTTTACCACAAACACAATGACTAAGGCCCCCCTGTCAATCTGGGAATATTTCTTGTCCGCTTTAGACAATGTGCTCGATGCCAAAGCTACTGGCCTCTCAACCCCATCTATTTTGTGACTCAACACAGCCCCTGCCCCATAGGGAGATGCATCACAGGCTACAACTATTTGCAAGGTTGGGTCATTGTGAGTTAACACACAATCAGAACTGACCATTTGCTTGGCCCTAGGTGGGCTTGTTGGCATTCCTCTGTCCACTCCCAACCCTTACTGCCTTTAGCTAACTCATATAGTGATTTTAGTTTACTGGAGGACATATGAAGAAATTTGTGATAGAACTGAACTAGCCCAAGAAAGGATTTTAGTTCAGTTACATTTTTGGGTATAGCTGCATGGGAAATGGCCAACACTTTCTGTGGTGTTGGGCGCTCACCGTTTTGTCAATAACATGACCCAAGTACTCAGCAGACTCTTTGAGAAACTGACATTTTCCTAGGTTAACCTTAATATTATATTTGCCCTACTGTTCCAGCACCTGACACACTTTTTGTTTGTTGTCATTTTCATCTTTACCTACAATCTATACATCGTCTATGTAACATACCACGTCCTTTATACCCTGCACGATTCTGTCCATCACCGATTGGAAAATAGCTGGTGCACTTGCCACTCCAAAAGGCAAACATTTCCACTGAAAAAGTCCAAGGTGCGTATTTATAGTGAGGTACTCCCTGCATGTTGGATCCACCTCCAGCTGTAGGTACACATTGCTGAGGTCAAACATCGAGAAAACATTCCCCCCTGCCAGGTTCGCCAACACATCTTCCAATTTCGGTACCTTGATAGCACAATTCAGCGTGGAGGCCTTGAAGTCCACACACAATCTGATTCCCCCGGACTTCTTGACAACGGGCACAATTGGACTTGCCCAATCACTGTGTCTTACCTGGACAATCTTCCCAGACTCCTGTAGTTCTCGCAACTGTTCATCGACTACTGGTAGCATTGCATAAGGAACTGAGTACGCCTTGTGGACGACAGGTGTAACATCATCCTTCAGCAGTAGGTGGGCCTTAAACATACTTATTGCTCCTGGAAATTTCCATTTAAACACTTGAGGCCACCTTAATTTCAACTCCTGTCCTATGGCTTCATGCTTCCCCACTACATCCTCTGCAACCTTCTGAGTTACTACATAAGATGTCTCTTCCTCTATGCACAGTCGCTTTCTCCAGTCAGGCAATATTATGTCTAGCCAGTCCCTGCCAAACAGGGGCGCTGTTTTCCTGCACCAAGCCTTCACTATAAGGGGCAAGGTGTGTGACTCGCCCAATCCGACAACTACTTGCACATCTATCTGCCCTACCACTACATCCTCTGCAACCTTCTGAGTTACTACATAAGATGTCTCTTCCTCTATGCACAGTCGCTTTCTCCAGTCAGGCAAAATTATGTCTAGCCAGTCCCTGCCAAACAGGGGCGCTGTTTTCCTGCACCAAGCCTTCACTATAAGGGGCAAGGTGTGTGACTCGCCCAATCCAACAACTACTTGCACATCTATCTGCCCTACCACTGGTAATTTGTCTCCGGTGACTGCTCTTAGGGTAAGCCCGCACTTCTGGAACTTTGCTTTGGGAAAAAGATCTTTCCATGTAGATAAGGACACTATCGATACACTAGAACCACTGTAAACTTCCATTTATACTCGTTTATGATCCACCAATTACACTAATGTATGTGGTTTATTGACAGATTTAATGTATACACGCTGCCAATTGCCTTGTTTTGGAAGGCCCTGCAGTTGTTTTATTTCCATTTTCTCACCAGAGTGACTACATTCACACATGACATAGTCGTTGCTATATTTGCCCAAGTCCTGTACTCGGTTGACATTTCTTCTGCTTCTGCACATCCTCGCAGCGTGGCCTCGTTTACTGCACTGGAAGCAGGTCCATGTCCTCTGCCACATTGCGAACATGACTTATCTTGTTTGTCGTTCATCCCGGACCCAGTTGGTTGACTTTGTTTAGCTTGCTGCTTGAAATGTAGGCATGATGTAACCTTGTGCGCTGACTCTGCTGATTCCACTGTTGTAGGTTGCACTAACTTAGTTTCGGACGCTGCCAATTCCATGCTAACTGCGATCGTACTTGCTCTCTCAAAAGTGAGGTTAGGTTCAATGAAAAGCTTCCGCTGAATCAGGTCATTAATGAGCCCGTATATCAGCCCATCCCTTAGTGCATCATCGTGAAACTCCCCGAAATCACACGTTCTGGCCATGTTTTTTAGTTCCATAATATGTTGTGACGCTAGTCAGTCTCTTTTATTAAATTTGAAATGCTCGGCGATTACCGTGTGCGCCGGCGAAAAATTGCGCGATAATACCTCAACAATTTCTTTGTACGATTTTGAGGTTGGTGTTGCGGGCAAGAGCAAATTCTTCAAAATTCCGTACATTTTAGCGCTGGACAACGTAATAAATAACGGCACTTTGTCAGATTCTGCTGTTTTGTTTGCTATGAAGAATTGGTCCAAACGGTCAGTGTACGAGCTGAAGTCTTCCGTGTTGGGATCGTAGTCCCCAATATGAACTATCAACTCCATGGCTTGAAGCAGAGACTACTGCTCACATGAATTTTACGATCATTGTCGCCAGTTTTACATCGTTACCATTATTCACGAACCGTATGTCTACAATCACTTACTTGCTAACCTCCATCCACACCACTGCCTTCACTTGTCTATCTCCCTGACCACATTCTTCAAGCTTACCAACCTCTGCCTATATTATATCTAGTAACATACGCTACAAATAAAACACATACATTACAGCACCGAGAAATATTTTATTTCTAGGAACATACTATTAACACAGTATGTAAGAGTTAGACAGTGTTTGGTACAGTTATAAAATTACGAATTTTTCGTTGCAGAACATTATTAGGTGATGAGTGCAGGAGCTACAGAAGTAGAAGATCTAGTGGTAGGACATACCCACACAATCACATTCTATGTGAAAGATATGTTATTATCGAAAAATGTTTGCTGCCGCAACAACAAAAAGCAACTACTTACATCATATAAGTACTAATAACCACTCGCATATCTGTATACACATTCAAAAGTTATAATTATAATCAATAATTTTCAACATAATTATAAATATTTTTAAACAGTTCTACATTCTATGCTATATATATATATATATATATATATTATATATATATATATTATATATATATATATATATATATATATATATATATATATATATATATATTATATATATATATATATATGTATATATATGCATGTACCATTATCGTGAACCATACCCTCAACACATGATATATATTTTTTTTGTGACAACATACTAATACATAAAAATCTACAAACTAGCATTTGTATGTAAAGATAGCCAAACAGGCTAAGGTATGTTTTGGTCTCTTTGTGTTTTAAAAATTGCTCTGTACAGTATTTTTGCTCACTTCGTCTTTTAGTGTAGTGAAAAACTGTCTCAAGGAAATAAATATATATAGCTCAGCACAGCCGACAAGGACATACCATGCGAATATTAATAATACGCATGGAATAAAATTTCAAAGAAATAAAAACCAACAGTTTGATTCATAGCATATATTCGATGTTACATACAAATCTATACAAGTAGATGGTTAGCAAACTTTTTTTCACGGAACAAAAGTTATTGGTAATTGATTATAGTAACCAGAAGACTATATTGAGACATAAGTACCAAATTTCATAAAAAAAAATACTACGAGTGTCTTGTTTTAATAGTATTCATGTACAGTACAATGGGTAGTAATTATTAAAACCGACCAAACATTCTGCGCACTATGATGATATTCTTATATGCATAAATAATATACTTGTTTCAGATACATCTTGTGTGTATGTAAAGTAAGTACAGCAAAAGTAGGAAAGTACAAAAAACATGTAAAACTCGTTACATTATTATATCCCTTGATTTCTTTGAGACTGACACTGTTCCTTACTTTTCATTTGGAATAGGCCTAATATACTCTGGATCTCTGATTTCTGTGTTTGTGGTGTAGCGAGGGTCTACAAGTTCTGGAACCATGTAGTCAAAACAAAACCTGGTCAACTATTTCTTCATTTTATCTTTCCAAAATTGATCATCTCTTTATATGCTTACAACTTTGATGGGCTTATCTCGTAGTAGTAGTAGTAGTAGTAGTAGTAGTAATAGTAGTAATAGTTGTTGTGGTGGTGGTGGCGGTGGTGAAACCACAGATATACCCAAATTTGAAAAAAAAAAAAAAAACTAGAATATATTAGTTGATATCAAAATTACGGTAGTAATGAAGTTTCTTTCAACTGCAATAATACACAGGTTGTCACGGCCGTAGCGTTCTCGGAATATAAGCGCTCTATGTAATGTGATTTTGACGAGTCCATGACATAAGATATTTTAAAAAAAGTAATAGAAAGGGTAGAAGAAATCAGTTTCAAAGTTGTAGGATTATTAGTGATGTGGGAGGGGGGTGGATAGGGCAGTTTGAAAATAAATAGGCATAGTTTCTGAGAAGACGGCATTTGAAAATTCATATGACAGTAAGAACATTTTTACCACGTTTATGTTAACTTGCTTTTTTGCCTGTTTGTTCAGTGCAAATTTTGCAATCAATTTTAAACCAACTCCTCTGTGAGCTAAATATTTGAAATTTGAAAAATAGCTCAGCACTGGATGACAATGCAATTGAAGAAAAATACGTCAAAGATTAATTATGTCAATGATTTTTTTAAAAAATAAATCTCAAACTAACTTTTTGATGAGCCAGACACTTTAAATTTTAAACATATCTCAGAACTGGATGACAGTGTCACATTAAGGGTGTTCACGTTGGAAAAATTCTTAATTTCATATTTGCACGGTATTGTGTTCGCTTTACAAATGTTGTGACTACATTTTCCACTTGTAAAAATGTTTTCAATCGCATAGTTTTCTCACAGTGGCAAGACAGTCAGAATTCACATGTTACGGGAACATAGTAATAACAAAAGCCAAGTATGTTACTAGAATGAAATAGTTTACATTGAATGTAGACATTATAGGCAATATGCTAAAATATTTCAAAAAACACAATTTTCCTTTTGTTTTTTTTTTAAACTTGGTATAAATGAAGTAAATTGTCATAATTTTCAGATTGTTTTAAAAAGTACAAAGTAATCGCAATGTGTGTTTTTAAATATTGCAGCATATTGCCCATAATATCTCATTTCAGTGTAAATTACTTCATTCGAGTAATACACTTGGTTTTTGTTACTACCATTTTCCCGTAACTTGCAAATTTTGACTGTCATGTCGCTGTGAGTAAACTATGAGAGTAAAAAATTTTTACTAGCAAAAAATGTCACAAGTTACATCTATAATGCGAACACTATACTGTGCAAATATAAAACTATGAATTTTTGCCATGTGAACTCCCTTAAACACGCTTTCTAATCTGTTTGTTTATTCGTTACACTTTTTTCTTGTTTAAAGTAAACTGCAAAATTTCGCAAACTCTGTGTTTCCGGACTAGTTTTGTCAGAAAAAATATCGTTTTGATAAGTCAAATAAAGCTTAAAATTTTCAGCTTGCCTTTATAACATATTTTCCACACAAAAATTAGATAGGTCAGTGCTTAGGTCCCATAAAAAAAATAATATTATGAAAACACTGCATTCATGTAGCACAAATACGTACATTTTTATTGCTTGTAGTGGAAAATAATTATTTGTCTAAATTTATTTTAATGCACCACATTTTTTTAAAACGAACAAAAAGTATAAACCAATTTCTCCTTTGAATGTACTTGTAAGATAAAAAGTGCATAAATTGTTCACCTGACGTTAACAATTTCATTTCACTCCAAATGATAATATGAACAGTTGTGTGAGTATTCTCAATGGCAGTTATGCTATGTACTCTAGTATATACCTCACTTTTTTCGTTTAAATATTACAAGTATGTAGTGTGTGTGAGCTTGTCTCATGACTCAGTGTGTGTTGTTTCTAATACTTGGACAATGTAGTGTGTGTGGGCATGTCTAATGACTCAGTGTGTGTTGTTTCTACTACTTGGACAATGTAGTGTGTGTGAGCTTGTCTGATGACTCAGTGTGTATTGTTTCTACTACTTGGACAATGTAGTGTGTGTGAGCTTGTCTGATGACTCAGTGTGTGTTGTTTCTACTACTTGGACAATGTAGTGTGTG
>PNEQ01002910.1:44855-94128 GCA_003012365.1 Medauroidea extradentata | reverse complement strand
GTAAACTCCCCACCCTCCACCAACTACCCCAAACCACCTCCCTTCCTTCGTTTTCAGTAGCTATTCACCCCACCTCCCCAAAGAAAACCTGTCTAGCAGGGACTCGGAGAGGCCGCTTTACACGATGGTGCTACAAGACTTGCAGAGCCCTCATGCGGCAGAGAAACACAACTGCGGCCTCGGAGCCCCCCGTTAAGACATCTGATTGCTACAATGGACGACATGGAATGGGCCCGCCCTAACCAGTGGCATCGTTCAGCACGATTCCCACGTGCGAAAATCTGGGGGCCGGTCCCCGCCGGGAATCGAACCCGAGTAATATAGGTGGGGGCGGGTGGTCTGACCATTCGGCTGGCACGGCTCCTGACGTAAAATTACAGATATAGACTATACGCGATGTTCGTAGACACCAACGTTGCGAAGGAAAATACCATGACAAGCCTGAAGACAACGTATCTCCAGACTGGCTCAGTTATCGTGCGACTGTCACTCTCGACTAAGACTACTCGTACGTCTTGGTATTTTACTTGCAGATCTGCGCGGCGGTAAAGTGCACGTCAATGAAAATCTCCCACGTAATGACCACTCCATTAAACAGTGTCACAGCTCTCCTGAACCATGACTGCCGTGTTTTGGGAAACGATGTGGCAGTATTCGGGACAATGTAGAAAATGTGAATCGTTGCTTTCTGCGTGAAACGGTTACGTATCAGACGTGTTCATGTTTGGCGGGAAAGACTAGGTACAACGTTTTGGCCATAATTTAAAGAGTTTATATTTCTTTGAAGTCTTACAGTTTTCAAAGTTTACACGTGTTTCGTCACACTAACTGCTATCTTTCCATTACATGTAATAACACACATCATAGGTCTTCGGGATAAAGTGGGGACCTAAAATTTAACCTTTGAAAAATATCACTAGCTGCTACTGCATATAATTCAAAACTATAGTTACCTTACAGCCTGTATGGTTGGCAGCGAAATTACGCAATATAGTCCCGTGTATTTTCCTATTAAAATACAACAATACTGAAATAAAATCAACCGAAATCGACATAATTGTGTTTAATATAACTAATAAACTTTTTTTTAATCAAACTATATAGGTTCTTACCGCACTGTACAATTTATCTTACACGCGCAAACACTGAGTGACGTGTCCACAGAAGTCAGACATGTCCCGTCGTTTGCCGTTACGCGCGGAAAGATACTAATTGGCTGAAAATATAACTTTAGCATCAAGGCTTTTTTGAGTGCTGACTTATACCGAACCGCCTTTTCCATAAATTATGTAGGATTGTTATAGCCATGTAAATGCCATGTGTGCACTCGAAACTAATGTTACCAACACTTGCAAGTATGAAGTTAAGACACGTACGACAAGTCAGTGTCTCACAAACCCCATACCAAGCCTTTCTGTGTAGTACCGCGTGATGAAGACTTCTTTAACTCTCTAATTAAACGATAAACTGTATGACAAACAATACCATGTGCCGACTCATTTCGAAATGTCACGTACTAATTAAAGTTACGGACTGAAGTCGAGCGACTGTCTAGCCGCAGTAAGACTATTCTCTGGCGTCACGAACTATTTGTGTTGCAATACGGAGTGTTCGATAAAAAAGAGGGGCCGTGCCATTGTCTCGAGCAGAGAAGTACATGTGTGACCAAAGTCGTGAACTCACACATCATTAAATAACTCTCTAATGATTAGAGCTTTGGCCACCACTGGCAACCCATACTGGAGTGTCACGTCTTTACATCCCGGAACTATGCATGAAGTGTAAAATGTAATTGTCCATGAAGATTATGTGTACAGTTTGTCGCAGCTGGTAGAAATAAGTGTTTATTATGATTCGTAACAGTATAAAATGTAACGGTGTTTTGTAATGTACATCTTGAGTTACAATACAAGCATGGCAATAAAGCTAGTAATGTATAGTTAGGTCGCAATTTGTCCGACAAATTGCGAATATATAAAAATTACCACACAGATTGCGGCGTAATTACAAGTCAACTGCATCGCAAGGTCTGTACTGTAGCGAAACGTAAATAGAATTTGCTGTATAATCGCGTGTTAAACACCGTTCTTCGTAGAATTCCAAAACAGCGAACAATAATAAAATTCAATATTGCGACTGAAACCGAGCCTTAAAACACACGCCCTTCTCCAGACTTATTCAAAGGATACGAACTGGACAAAGAACAGGAAGTCCCTCTTTGTCACTCCAGGACCGTTAACATCCGCCGTCGTGCTGGTCATTTCAAGTGTGCCTGAAGCAAACTACCGCAAGCCCCGCGCACAGATGCGAAGCGCATTATTATATTACCAACTCTTCACCAACTACACTACCTACATTTATGTGCAAACACGCGTCAACTTACATGCAATTATGTATCTCAGCTAAACTGTTTATTTAATACAGCCATTTCTGGTTTCCTTGGTTTGTTCATTTTTTTGTAGGAATTTTCTCTTGCCTAATACTTTTATGTAACCGTGGTTTTTGTGCGACTCAGCAACATATGCTACCAATGACGTAAATACAACAAAAAACGCCAGTTCGTCATACAGTTCCATTTCAAAAAACCATTTTAAAGATCACAACAGTTTTTCAGATGTCAACTCGATTACACATGCAAACACATTAATAAAATGTTAATAGCGTCTAGGGAAGACCTCCGACGGCAGGATATCACATCCCGAGAGCAGACCTATTACTGGGTATCTGCCGAACCTCGAAGGACATGAAATGACGTCTACTTTGGATGGCAGTTACATTACTGACAGAACCAACGGACATGTCTACCGGAACATGTCCGGCTCTCCGCTCCGACCACCCCTACTGTACTTAAAGGAGACAACATACAGAGCCATATTTGCCAGTCAAAAAGTGTATATTTGCCTTCTCCCGGGTGCACAAGCCAACCACAAAGCGAGCTTGGAGAAACACGCCCCTCCACTGGGTCAACTAGCCACTCAGCTTCTTAGGAATCTGCAGCTGCAGGCCTCCATGACACCTGACCGCCACACAGGTTCACCAAGCCCACGGAGCAAGCCGGGGCGCGAGGCCCGTACACAACTGGCACGACCGCCCGACAGAGATGAAACACGAGCAAGAAAATACCATAGCCTTTCAAGATAGAATATGGCATTTGCTGAGAAGCCGGCCATCAACAACGTCCGCCACGTATCGCACGTGTAAAGAAATTTGAAAACTTCCCCGCAGGGGATAAAACCTAGATCGCTTTGAAGGGATGACAGGAGAGCGCCATAGCTGCTAGACAAACCGCCGCCAACCAAACGGATACCGAGTCTGCTCATCATTCACAAACAGTTTGAGAAGTACACTGTAGAAATTGTAGCAAAAGAATTTGAGGAAAAAGTAGAAAGAGATGGTGCGGGACAGTGAATGATGGAGAGCGGGAAGAAAGAAATTGCGAGACACGTGTATTTTAAACAGCCACAACTTAGGATGTTCAAGTGCGATAAAATCGTAATTTTATATTTTTATGAAATAATGTTAGTTTTGTAGACGATACTTATAAGTACAGTTTGCTTTTGCAAAACAATTTTAGCTCTCATAGTTTTCTCATAACGGTGCGTCAAAGTCAACATTTGCTTGTTAAGCTGCCATGCAAATAGCGAAAACTAATCGATATACTTAAATTTAATAATTAACTGTGAACTACCATTCCATGAGCTCTGAAAAAAAAAAAACATTTTAAAACCCACAACGTAATATTTTGAATGATTTAAAAAGATCGAAAAAGTACAGAAAAAAGTTGCAAATTCAAAATTTTTTTTAAAAATATAAAAATAGTTCATGGGATATTTTTTAAATGTTTTATTACGTAACCCACGGCACGTTATTTCACCGTGAATTATTTCACTTGCGTTAGTCAATTGGATATCACTATTTGCATGGCAGCAGAACATGCAAATGTTGACTGACGCACAGTTATGAGAAAACTATGAGAGCTAAAATTGTTTTGTTGAGAGGAAACTGTACTCACAAGTATTGTTTATAAAACTAACAATATTTCATAGAAATATAAAGTTATGATTTTACCGCACTTGAACACCCTTAAGGCGGCCACCTACCTCACGCTTCAAACGCGTCGCAGTGTGTTCGTAAACAGGTTTTTTCCACGAACCAATTCCACGTGTGCCCATTGTGCCAACGTTCGAAAGGTAGGAGGAACCTTATTGTTAAGACACTTTATTTTAATTCTCTCCCTAATTTATAATGATAAAAAAAACACGTGCTCAAGAACGGGTATTCTGAAACGGTGAGTGGACTTCTAAAAATCCTCACAAACTTCTCTTAAATACAGTTGCAACTACAGAGTTTGTTGTCAAAACACGCAAGTTCAATCAGTGACCACTCTAAAAGGTCTTCCATGCATAAATGCCCTATAAGGCCATGATCTTAATTTATTTCAAACAATTGAAAATAACTCGAATATTTTAACCAGATGCTTTGAAAAAATTTGAGACTGTGTACAGTCACACGATACACAATTTTGCCAGAGCGTTTTTTAAAATAATGTACCGTGTGCTATCAAAAAATTATTTTGCTTTATTTTGGCTTATTTTGACAACAAAATATACGATATTCCAGGGGCAAAAATCTACAAATTCGTTTGGTGTATTGCAACAGAAAAATTCAGATACAAACGATGATATATATAAGTGCTAAAACTGCCAGAATGAATTTTTGATATAGTCTTAACTTGCGTTAGAAAATATTTTCGAAACCACTGCAAAATTAAAGAGCGAGACCCGATTTCGTAGCAGTTCCTGCCTATTTTCTGTTAGCATTTCTGCTTCCGTGTGAGCCACATCGGCACCTTCCCAAGGTGTCTGTCTCTGGCGTGGGCATAGCAGATTACGTATCCTAAAGCTTGCCCACAAACGTAACAGAACGTGTTATATTTTTCTGTAGTGGCAGATTTATGCTACAATATGGTTGTGCCTCTAAAAGACAAACCACTTACCGCCGTACATAGTTATACAAGAAATAGGTCGCCTGCCTAATGTGCCTGTGCTATACGTTATTCCTTAGTCTTGTGTTAACATTCATAAATAAATACAATCTCTCAAACAATCACAAATAGGAAAATACTATTTTATTTAAAACCACAAGTTAATATCTACAACAGTTGTATTTAAAAAAAAACCTATATAGGAATGGAACGAGAAATCCAAAAATTCAACATCGGGTGCAGCACGCTTAACTCGCTAAGTCATTTGACACACGATGGAGGCAGTTCTGCACGAAAGAAACATATATACTAGTGCTGAACACGGTCACGTATTTTTAAATTTGTGTTCATTAATTAATTTTTATCATTTTACGTACCTGAAGTGTTTAAATATATAATAAGAATGAGTTGACATACAAAAACGTTTCACAGGAACAACAATTTTCGCATTTATAAACGATACGGCTTGAGGTTGTTAATCTAGTGATCGCCATATTAACCAGCAGATTTCTGTTTGCACTTTGGGTATTGCGTGAATACACACAAGGAGGAACGAACAGTTTATATATAAACCGTCTCAGAATCTGACATGTCCAACGCTATGCCCATAAGCCTATGGTAATATATGGGAGCTAACTGAAGCCATCGTTTTGTATTTGTGGTATTTTAGTACGTTTTATTTTTTAAATCCTGAAAGAAAGCAGATATCACAAAACCGTTACGTAGAAATGTTGGAAATTGTTTGTACTAATTAAGTCGATAATTAGCCAAAGTTACACAAACTCATTCTTTGAAAAAATTAAGCTATATAGGGCCTAGTACAAACTATTTATAACATTTCTATGTAACGGTTTTGCGATATTTGCTTCCTTTCAGGAATTAAAAAAAAATTAACTCGCAAAAACAGCATAAATAGGAAACCGTGAGGTTAACCAATCGCAATACGAAAACGATCGTAATGATGTCCCCGATCCAAGCATTTTATAATTAATCGATTTGGAATCTTACATAGCTAATTTGCACTACTCTGAGATATTTTTATTGTTTAGAGGCGCATCAACATAAGTGTACATAACTTCAAAAAGTCTCAGCGCCAAGATGGAACGCCCAAAAAGCCGGCTTCAACTATAGTATACGTCACAATAAGCCTTCTCCTGACTAGTCTTACCTCAACGCTCATATGTAAAACCGAAGGTAACAAAAATCAGACATCATATAAGCGGACATTAACGTTTCACGCGAATATATGAGAGAAAAGTACAGATGGAGGGAGTATTAGCAGCCTAGAGGCCAAACCAACTTTGTTTATTCAGGTTGCAATATGGCGGAGTGCAATCAGCTGTTCTTGCAGGCGTATTGATAAACGAGGTTATGGCTGGCCAACACACACAGCCCATTACACACGTTGCTATGGTAATGAACAACATTTTCCAGTTGCCAATATGGCAGATGGGTTCCTCTCCCTTCCGTCTCAAGGCCTCATACGCCTTCGCCCTACGACATACAATATGCTCCTTGCTCCGTATGTATGTTTCTCGAATATCTGCTCAAGCGCCCTAGAGAAGGGGAGGAGGGTAGGGGTGTGGCGGCCACGCATGCGCGACTCAAGCGTTGTCTCGTTACATATGTCGTACAATAGAATAGTAAATAAATACAAAGTGAGGAGTGAACTCGAAGGCAGTCCCACGCCGAGAGGCAATTTAAGGGCTTGTTTCCGAGTATTTTTCAGACTGGTGCCAATAACTCAAATATTTTTTAATCAAAAGTTTTGAAAAAATTTGAGTCAATGTGCAATCACACGATGCAAAATACTGTGGACGCGTTTTTTAAAATAATGTACCATTCGTCAGCAAAAAAAAAATTATTTCCTTCATTTTTGCTTATTTTCACGACGAAACACGTGGTACTTTGGGTAATGAAATCTAAAAAAACCGTTCAGTATAATTATACAAAAAAATTCAGCTACAAATTATAACATATAAGTGTCAAAACTGTGCAGCGAAATTTTTATATGAGTAATAGGTAGCAATAAAAAATATTTTCGAAATCACTGCAAAACTCCGTAACAAGGCCTTAAGGGGTACGTAGGTGTCAGTCATTCTCAAACTGTTGACATACAATGAGGCTATTTAATCAACAGCGATGGAATGCTAACGCGTGGAGAACGGGACGTTTCCGAGAAATTCCACAGGACAACGGCAAAGTCCGGAACGTTTTTCCAATGCAAAACATCAGGATTGAACTCGCCGGAGGTGGACCCATTGCAAACATCATATACTTTATATAAGCATATCAAATGCGCATTTTGTTCGCATATTCATTTTACATGGTATTGAAAATTGTCATGTTCAACTACTCCGTGTTAACATTTCCATACGTGACCTTCTACATAATTATGCAAAATACTTACCTGAAACAAACAGAACTTGACTAAACACAGAACTGAACCGCTACAAAATGGTAACTATTTTACTACGTGACTTCAGCGGCGTGTCAGACTGGGATCTCTGCCGTAATCCGTCGGCAAAGCTGTATAATAGCTAATAAGCCGAGATAAAAATTGAACCAAGATATTCACATACATCAACCTTCTCTGATGATTATCACGGTCTGCAATTTCAAGAGTCATATTTATACCATAAAATAATTCTTTATATTTTTCTGGCCTGGCCATTAAAATCGATACAGAATGCAGCGAACAGCCAAATAAAAAAATCATTAATTAAATAATTAATAACAAACCATTATGTTTAGAAACTATACAGGCTGTGCCTTAATAACGTTTAAAGTTCTTCGTCACGTTGTAGTGGACGCGAAGACTAGTAAAAAGATACAGTACACTTAGGGTCACAGAGGCTGAGAATTACCAGTAAATTAACACAAAATTTGTCGTACTGAGGATCGCAAAATTCTTAAAAACAACAGTGAAATAGCAACAACTGCTAGAAATGGTGACTGAGGTGATTATGGGTCTGGTCGAGAATGAAAGGACAAAGGAAACTGCAGTTCCCCATGATATGCCGTAAGTCTTCGGGATCACCACATAGTACTCCCACATTTGAGATCCTGGGAGTGACACCGACCAGATATTGTATTGGATCTCCTTAGAGCGCTGCTTCCCGGACTGTTAGCTCGGCCCCCTAGACCCATTATTTGACATCGCTACTGCAATTTGTTGCTATTGATACGCAGATTGCAACCCTCGAAGACCACAATTTACGAATCAATTTAAGGGCACTTCCCAGCCTCTACGACCCTAAGTGTACTATTATTCAGCATGCTAAACTAAATATGTATTTAAAAAACAGTTAAAATATCAACAAACCACGTGTGAATGGTTCAATGTCTAAAATTATAAATTTAAAAAATCGCCATCGCCTTGTAGGCATACATGTGTTTTTGTAAACAACAGAAAGTAAAACTTTTGATTTGTAAAAAAGGCGGTGAAACACAAACACTTAAAATTAGTTTAACACCGTGGCCCAGCTTAAATTCAGTTTAGTTATACCAAGTTTACTTTTTTTTATTCAGTGGAATCGGCCTTAAATAACATATATATTGCGAGGTCATTAGAGGCGGAGTTAACAACACAGAAAATCAGAGGAAAGTTAAGAGGAGCGCCATGGCCAGTTCTTGGTAGCTAATGACTTCAGTTTCGCTTGGAATGGTTTCGAAAAACCACGGAAAACCGAAATAACGATGACGGATCGGGAATCGAACCCGAGTTGTCTTTTTCGCCGCCTTTCACTCCTGAGTCACCAACGTGTAAAACAGGTCCGATTCGGCGGGCAGAGACCTTTAAAATGTCTTTGTAAACAATTTTTTTTTCCTGGTACCGAATACGAAGGAACTCACTTCATAACATTTGCTTCCTTGTCATTCAACATCACGGCTATCGATGCCTTGACGAAATAGTGATCTGTTTATCTTTCACTCTTTTGACTACTGCGTTGATGGTCACGTTACGGTCCAGGTACTGCGAAGACGAAGGCCTGTCGGCGTGCAGTGACCTATCGCAGACCTTCACAACTCCATCCACGTGGCATAGTTGGCCAAGCTCTCAACTTTTTCCCAACTCGCTCCTGACTCCACAGACCTGCGTTTCGCCACGGAAATACCGTAGATAAGGCGGAACCGAACAAAATAGTTGTCGACGGGGAAAGGGGAGACGATCATACACTGCACAATGATCTGCTGGTGGCTCTCGTATGAACGTTAGGCAGTTTGTTATCACCTCAAACCATTGTGATCCAGCCTTACAAGCATCTCTGCATCTAATACACCATAGCATTCAGAAACGAATTAGTACTAATAAAGAAAATAGTTCAGTACTCTGATCACTACTAATGTCATGCTTTCTACTAAAAAGTAACACAAGAGAAAAAAAAAAAGGATTACGTTATTCACGGCACAGCGATCACTTTTATTTAGGCCGTTCTTATCCATTGAACCCATTTACGTTATTTTCGCAACAATTTTAAGACTAACACAATGTATACATTACACTGCTATCTAGAAGGCACGTGATTACGCTACGAAGTTCAGACTATGGTAAAATATATTAATTGGTTGGATTAGGATGCCTATAAAAAACGGACTTTATCGTGAACAGCCTATACTAAGACCACGGCTCGAAAAAAAGCACAATTGATACCAATGTAACAGGACTATAAAGACTAGGTAACGGAAAACAACCGCAAACTTACTATCTCTGACCAAAACAATGTTCAAGAGAAAGAGAGAAAAAAAGTTCCTAAAATGTTGGATACGACCTATGCGGACGTTGCTGTTTGCTGGCGGGTTTCAACGGGGTAATTCAGTTTCCCTTGCTGCATCACGCATCCACCACTCTGTGCCCAAGCGCTCGCCTAGTTTATCCACTCCGCATAGCAACTTAAACTAATAGGCTCTACTACACATAAATGCACAAAAAGTTCCAAACAAAACACGCGAGTATTTTTTTTTTATCGCGAGTCACGTTAAACAGCATGCAAGAAATATACAAAATTCACAGAGATTATATAATTTCGATTATTTTCAACATCTCCCATAAATGTAACGAAACGAAGAAAATAACGTTATTATAGGAGGGGAACGGAGGGCAGAAGAAGAGAGGGAAAAAAGGAGGGGGGTTGGTTAGGTGTGGTAACAAAGTGTGAGTATGAAAATAACACTTCTCAGTTAGTAAGGGCTACCAGCACCAAGAGACTGGGACCGAGCGAGGTGGTGCAATGGTAACACTTTGGACAAGAAATCGGGAGGACCCGGCATTGAACATCCACGGCTCCGGCCTTCTTGATTTCGGTTATCCATGGTTTCCCGAAATCGCTCTAGACGAATGCTGGAATGGTTCCTTAAATTGGGGGCTGCGGTGGTCGAGGGGCCTCCCACCAAGGCGAACCGGGTTCGATTCCCGGTGGGGTCGGTCCCAGGATTTTCGCATGTGGGAATCGTGCCGGACGATGTTGTTGTTCGGGGGGGTTTTCTCGGAGATCTCCCGTTTCCCCCGCCCTTTCATTCCGGCGCCACTCCGTATTCACCTCATGTCAGCCCTCACCAGCGCTGAAGACCTCGATATTGAGCGTTAACCAAAATCTCTCACTCACTCCTCAACAAATTCCATGGCCGATTCCTCTCCCAGCTCCTACCATTGTATCAAGTTGTGTGTAACATTTTCTAATGACCTCGCTGTCGACGAGACGTAAAGTCCACTTACTTTACCTTACCAAGTGACTGGACGTAAATATACATCTGCACATTTCGCGTTATCTTACAGTAGGCTGAAGTTACTGTGTGCTCATATGACTTCTGCTATTGGCCGGCAGTTTGCGTGGCGCCCTTACAGGCTATATGATATATAAGATCAGCTGTAAAACGTCTACGGGTCTGTAATGCGATACGAATGCCCGGGCCAATAACGTCACAGAGTGTAGTCAAGTGAGTATAGGTCAGTGCATTCTAACCTGTCGCCAAAATTTGCACGTTTCTTATCATACATGATTAATTTCGGTGCACGAGCAAGGGTAAGCTAAAAACTCAACTGGGGAAAAATATTCACGAGAACGAGCTTAATGCAAATGTTAGGGATGGAAAGTAAAAACACACCTTAGCCGTTGACAGATGTTAACGATACATTTTTCCCCATGCGTGTAAATAAAATGTGTTGTTCAACGTCTAGGCACGCACATGATGAGACATAGCAGTAATATAAGAGCAAATTTCTCTTATAGTGGTAATCTTGCCTTCGAAATTAGTAAAACGAGTAAATTGATAGTAATACGAATTTAAAACTTTCGATTCAGCAGCAGTGAGTTACTGGGCGAAAGTTAATTTGAACGAAATATACTAAAATAAGAGCGGTGTTATACACATCCGCCTTCAACTAAACACAAGTTCATAAATGTCGGTCAATGCTCTGCAACAACTTAAGGAAGTGAGAGGAATACAAATCAGCACACAAGTGGGAGATAAATAGAACAGCCGACATACAACAGACTTGAGAATACTTGCGCAACACTCGTCTTTCACCGGCGTCATTTTACGACGTGCAACAACAATAACTGGGACACGTTGTCCTATACAGCAACTGAAAGCAGCTCGCATACAATGCAGCACAATAACAAATTACTACCGCATAGGAAATGAGTTCACAGCACAAGTCAAAACATGCAGCATTTCAACACACTCAAATATGTACGAACCCATCCTTTCCCGCTAGTTTTTATGCGACCACTGTGAAAAATCAGAACGTATCCTGCTGGTCAACAATCACAAAGCTACAGTAAAAACCCTTTAATTTCTAGGCACTTGACAAGAACAAGAGAAGCAACAATGATACACGCATTTCTAGCAGTTAGTGTTTTCATAACACAATTCATAATCGATAGAACATATCATGGTATTCACGGTTCTCTGAGAACTTCTGAAGTCCTGGATACCAATCTGATTTTCCGCCCGTTTGTATTTTTCTGTCTATAAAAAACGCGCAAGCAATAAACATACAGTGTAGATTTCTCTGTACGCAAAATCAAAAAGTAATTATCTCAAGCCATAATAACGTAAGATGTTTTATTATTATTACTACTAATGAAACCGCCATCAAAAGCCCTTACCTTGCCATGGACAACCCAAATTCACAGTTGGTACACACAAGCTTCATCACAGAATACAACGCAAAACAGTATTTTACACTGGTCAAAATTAATTTGGGGATCGGACACTATCAATGATGGGGTACGTTATTCCTTAGTCTAGTGCCACTAGTGAGTCGTTCAGTTTCATGGATGGCAATGCTCGTCCTCTCAGAGCTGGGACATACTTCAACAGGAGGGTATCGAGCGCCTTTCCTGACTCGCTCGCTCTCCAGGACGAATGTGATGCTGTATCATTGATCATCTCACAGAGTGCATGCCACACAGGTGTGCAGCAGTATAAGTTGTTCGAGAAGACCATACTAGAGTAACTGCTGGTATTCGTTTATCGTGATGTCCTACTGAGGCAACATTTCGTCCCTTAGTAAATAAAAAACATACAATTATGTATCTGACAGCAATCTTGTCACTCATTTTCGTAGATCGTAGATTTTGAGCAGTGTGTTTTCAGGGAGAAAAATTATCCTACCGCTTACAACGCTCCAGTAACTAAAAACATCTCCATTCCTGACTGCGTTTACTGGAATGCAAACGCTCACCGACATTTATATAGTTGGGGCACTACAGCTGTCCTGGTAGAAATGCGGGGAAAATCTGAATAAGTAAATTAATTAATTAATTATATATATATAATATATAATAGTCGGGACAAAACACAACAAAAATGAGTTATTTATTTCTACAATATTCTTTCATTAATAGTGACGTTTGCATAAGCATTTCGAATAAATTCACTGTGAAGCTCAACACACATATTTAAATATTCATCAGGATAATTCCTTGCTTCATTATTATGCACGTGTGTCTGCCCAACCACAGTACAACCCCTCAGCCTCTGACATGACAACCCTGCTAAAAAGCGAGAAACGCTCTTAACGGCAACGGTATTTCCTGATTCGTTCGTCTGCCTTATTTACCCTTCTTGTAGCTTCGTACAGTGAAATTGGGCATTCCTGTTTCGGTAATTGCAACGATATTCGGACCTAACAGTAAAAAAAAAAATAATAATAAATATTTTCGCGATTACTGCAGTACTGTTTGTAAAACACTTGGTTTAATAAGGAATTTGGGTTTAATTACTTCAATAAATACACCCAGCCTGTTATCACAAACAGACACGATCATAGTTTGTAACACAATTTCTTTCCTTTATTTTATAAACAGAGAAATAGTAGATGATTTCGACAAATATACGTCAGTTAAAAAAAAAAAAAAAAAAAATCTTCGGGACTACGCACAAATGAGACGGAAATTTCAAAGACTGAGTTTATCGATAGCTGTCGATGAACCTCAAACACAATACAAGAATGCGAAGAGGATTTCAGAAAGCACATAGTCGAAAACAATAAGCAAGAAGCCCGGTGAGGTTGCGTGGGCAATCCTACCTTGCGACGACGGTATCGATCTGAAGAGTAGAAGCAGTAACAACACGCCCACGTCACTCGGAGAGGATAATACAGACCGAGTTACTCTGCTCATAACCTAGCTCACGCACCGTGCCTGGGAGCTGATAGTGAGTGACAGTAAGTCTCACCTACCACGCGCTTAAAATGCGTTGCAACGTGTTCGTAAATACGTTTCTTTTACGAAACTATGTAATATGCCCATTTTGTCAACGTACGGAAAGAAAACACTCTCAAAACGATGACGTAAGGGTCGTTTTCAAAGCATCCCGCCGATTAAAAAAATAATTTCGAAGCCCCTCAAACTGGCTTAAAACATTTTTTTTTCAACCTGTTATATCCTAAAAACTACTTACAGGATTCGAATGAAACGACTCTAGAAGCATGCAATGTACTTTGCTTTAAACTTTTCACCAAAAAACATATGTGGTCACCACCGAAAAATGTCGGTCAGGCGAGTGATCTACGCTACCACTGCACGCAGTTTCAGTGTCTTGCGGTAGAGGTGACACTGCACCAGATTAACCAGTCAACAACGCCCTTGGCGCCATGCCTCACTCACACAAACACACGGCCAGTAGATGGTCGCCTTAATTTCGACCAAATATTTAATGTACTTACGTATAATCTTTCACACAAACAGGTAGGCAAGTATGTATAGGTCGTTCGCGATAAAGTGAGCACTTTTGATAGCCTTCTTAATTTTTTTCCTTTCATAAAATGTTTATTTTCTCGTCATTTTTAATATAAACAAATCTTCCCAAGAACAGTTAGTGTATATATTGTGCTGTACTCACAAGTTAACGTCTGGATCACAAAGAAACATATTTTTAATTATCGATCTAGGTAACAGTCTACAAACGCGCTCGCTTTATTGCGAACCTCACATATCGTCGAAAGAGAAGACAGATGTAACCATAGGTTAAACGGATTAGGAACAGCGAAAGGAGAGGCCACGGTGTGTATAAGGAATCACATAGAATTCGACTTGAGTGCTGACGGTAAGCCACTGGAAAATTAAATCAGGATGGCCTGCCAACATGAACGGCGAAACGAGTGAGTCAGTTATAATCTGCTGTACGGGCCAGGTTCTCAAAAGACCTACTACAGATTCGCAGAATAATTAAATAGAAAACACTGACTGTTTATCAGCAAGTTTTTTCAACTTGAACCTGCGACTCCTTTTACGTAGATAATAACTAGAGACAGGCAATTTCGCGAAAATATTTTTGCCTCACTTTGTTTCAGTTACGTGCGCACCTGCATCTCTGCTTTGTGGTCAGTGATTGGATGCCGTAACACCCAGCGTCTGGAGGTTGAACCCGCAAATCATAGACGTGATTTGTGGCAGTTATCCGTGTACTGATTTGCCACAGTCAAATTAATAACGACTCTGCACAAAAACACTCTGTCAACAGCCATGAAGTTAAGCTGCAGGCGTGCACATAAGGCACTGAAACAAAGTGGGGCAAACATTTTCACCAAAAATTCCCGTCCCTAATTATAACCGACTAAACACACGGATCAAAGCTGTAAAGTGCGTGCGCAATTGTTTTTATTCTCGGACGAACACCTTCCGCCGCCCCTGCCAGGGAAACGAACCTTGGAGTAGAGTAAGAGATTTTGGTCAAGGCTCAACATCGACGTCTTTAGCGCTGGCGAGGGGTGACATGATGTATGGAGCAGCGTCGGAATGAAAGGACGCAGGAAACGGGAGATCCCTGAGAAAACCTGCCGACCAACGGCATCGTCCAGCACGATTCCCACATGCGAAAGTCCAGGGACCGACCGACACCGCCGGGAATCGAACTCGGATCGCTTTGGTGGGAGGCGAGTGATCTGACCACTCGACCACCGCGACCCCAACGAACCTTGGCACCTGCTGAATGGGAGTCCAACGCGCTACCACTGCGCCACAACGTTCGTTCACACACATGTGCGTACGTCGATAAAGCAGTTTTATACGCGCAATAATTTAACTAATTAATTAATTGTTGAATAGTTACTTATGTGTTTTTCCCTTCAGAATTTTATTGGCCAGCAAAAATTGGCACTGGTAGCATCACCACAGGCCCTGCAAGGAGAGGTGGGGAGGGTATGGCGTGGGTAGGGAAGGCGCCAGACGGCTGGAGTGAACGCACTGTCGGCTCCCGAGTGTCTCTGCTAGACACTGTCCTCGTACACTGAAACCTAATAGACAGCTACGCTAATAACAAATATAAATATGCGAACAATAACATAGTGGTATGAGGTGGAACTATTCAATAAATTAATGTTATTAGAACAACTTTCCTTTTAACACAAATGATCTCTTTCTATATGTTTTGCGTACCTACTAATGTTTATATTTTAGGCAATCTCAGTTGTAGCAACAAAAAATTGATATTCGTCGAGAAAAGAAATTTTTTCTGCACATGGTTAAGTTTATAACGTAAATCATTCATTAATAAAATGTAGTGTGCTATTATTTGTTGGCTTAAACTGGAAACAATCAGTGTTCTCGGAGAATTGCACAAGCTGTCCGGTATTGGTTTACTGTCAGAGATGATGAAATTTCTTAAATTCAATGACCTACATGTTAGAATCAAATATTCTATGCAACTCAAGCCCTGTATATTCGTTCATTGTCTGCTGTTCCATTGAGTAGCAGCTAGTGAACAAATGGCCGGGACTTACGATATTTCATTCTAAAATCCAGGTCATTGAATTCGCGAAATTTCACAATCTATTAATTGTGCATTAACTGAAACCAAATAGGCTACAATATAAATAACAATGCCGGACAGCTTTTAAAATTCTGCGAAACCACTGTGCTTTCACCTCAAGCCAACAGATAACAGCGCACTTCATAGTATCAGTTTTGCGCTGCCAACATTAAAAAGCAGAAATATTTTTTTTTTTAAAGAAAAACCAGATTTAATTGCCAATACTGACAATAAACGACTAAAGAAAAAACAGCTGTCCGCCAAAAGTGTAAACACAAGAAAATTTATGTCAACACAATAGTAGCAACATTAATTTAATCAATAGGATATTTTTCGCACACTTCTCTTTGTTGTTAGCAAAGAGCTGTCTGGTATTGGTCTCTACTGTATTAGTTACAACTGCCCGTTCGACCCTGGGACAGGCACGGTAGCTCAGTCGCCGAATACGTGACGTTTATAAACAATTTGAAAAGTATGGGCTTTGCATCGTGCGTTCAGACATTTGGCTGCTCGGCCTGTCCTTGTTTCCTTGGAGTTACTTTGCAGGCGTTCTTTTAAAACGGCGCGAAGGAAAATAAAAGAGAAACTTCCCAGATTAATTTTGGTCACACATGTTTTACGCTATCACATTTGTATTACAAACTTCGGCTTAGTGGGGAGAAGTGAAAAGTTTATAAGCTATTCAAGGCTAAGTAAGCACTCTTAAAAGTCCGTAATATTATTATTTCCCTGGACCAATTAGTATATTTTCGCCACTTGGTAATGCAAATACAGCAGTGTAAGTAATAAATACAATGTACCGATTGTACTGTAAGTAAATGAGGCCAGAGAGTAATATTATATTTAGAGCCACGATTTTATGGCGAAAAGATTTTTGCAACATTTGGTTTCGATGCGTCATGTGCACACCTGCAGCTCTGCTACATCGTCTGTGATTGGATGATTTTACTATCACTGGCCTTGGCAAATTATAGAAATACAGACACACAATAATCTTATTCAAATTGGTGCAGTCAAATGAGAAACGTGTCTGAACATAAACACGCTGCCAATTAACTTGAAACAGAACTGCCGATGTGCACGTGAGTCACTGAAACAAAGTGGGGCAAAAATCTTTTCGCGACAAAATCGTGGCCCTAATTATATTACTATGGACGAGACTGTTTTAGAAAGTACTTAAGTAGTAGGAAAAGGGGGAAGCTGACACACTGGCTCCTGGCTGAGGATCAGAGGATGAGTCCGCCATTTTGGATTTTTCACGGCGGCCATTTTGTCACACATGTCACATTATTTCATATCACATTATGTTACATATGTCATATCATGTCACACTATGTCCTATCATGTCACATTATGTCCTATGTTATGTCTTATATCATATGTTATATCTTATACCATATGTTATGTCCTATATTATGTCTTATGTTATGTATTATGCCATATGTTATGTCTTATGCCTTGTTATTTATTATACTATATGTTATGTCATGTCTTATGCCATATGTTATGTCTTATGCAATATATCATGTCTTATGTAATGTCTTATGCCATATGTTATTTCTTATGCCATATGTCACATCATGTCCTCCATCTTGTTTCCAGCAGTAATTTTGTTTGAGGGAATTTTTCCCTGCACGAGGGAATTTTTTCCTTCGAAATTTCCCTCATCGTCTGCTGGAGAGGTCATGTTTGTTTCCATCATTGGCTGCTAGGTGGCGCTAGTGTAGCTGTTGTTTCCATCATTGACGACTAGGTGGCAGCATTCGCCATATTACGTGAGAGCCGTCATGTTTGTTCCAACGTCTACATCATAGGCTGCTAGAGTGTGCTAGTATCGCTATTGATGTAAGGTCGAAGTTGCTTGTGTTTGTATATGGGAAGTAGACCTTATGATTTTATTTTTAGCGAGTTAAAATTTTTAGTTTGCCGGGTGTTGGTTTCGATCTTGCAACATTTGTGTTACCAGACATGTGCCCTAGCCCACTGAGCTACGAGTACGTCGACGACAGGTCAATGTTAAATAGTGTATATATAAAAATAACTTTTTGTAGCAGATAAATGTTCACATTCTATTTATTTACATTAAAACCTACGAAACCTCAAAGCGGGCGATTGAATCATTTTCATATGATTCAAAATAAATGCACGCATGAAACCTTAAAGCGGGCAATTGAATCATATTCATATGATTCAAAATAAATGCATGCACGAAACCTCAAAGCGGGCAATTGAATAATTTTCATATGATTCAAAATAAATGCACTCACGAAACCTCAAAGTGGCCAATTGAATCATTTACACATGATTCAAAATAAATACACGTACGAAACTTCAAAGCAGGCAATTGAATCATTTTCATATGATTCAAAATAAATGCACGCATTGAAACCTCAAAGCAGGCAATTGAATAATTTTATATGGTTCAGAAAACCTCGACTAAATGCACGCACAAAACCTCAAAGTGGGCAACTGAATCATTTGGACACAGGCTTCAGGCTGTGGAGTAGCCGCCGTCATCAAAATCCACAACAATAAGCACCTTGTCATCAGCTACCTAGAACTAGTAACTATTTCTGCTCTACGAATCCTCGAAAGCGGGCAATTGAATAGTAAAAAGTTTGCAAAGTGGGTACGTAAATAACTTACATTTATCAAATAAAACAGCGCTGTACGATTTTATGTATAGACAGATCCAAGAAGCTTGCCTCGTAGACTGTGACTTGAGAAAAAAATCGAAACACCACATATTTTTTAAAAAGAAATGTTATATAATCGACTGAATTTGTTCAGAGATATCCAGGACATAGACTACTGTATGCAAGAGGGGTCTAAACCAACACCTTGGCTTTTTTACCACAGTGAACATCTGGAAGGTGATATAATACACTGAATTAATTTCAAAATGTCTAGAGATATATATTTTAGAAGCCTCGCAGGTGATGAAGTGAGAATTTTTTCGTCCAGCACGATTCCCACATTCGAAAATCAGGAGAATGACCTCGCAAAACTTGACGGGAAGGCGAGCATCCCAACCATAGCTATTTTTCTGCAATCTCGCTGGAGCCACAGACGCTCTTGTCTGTCAAACTAATTCCTAGCTATCGACTTGGCACAAACTGTCTTTTATTTTCACATAGCACATGCTGGTAAGATGGTGACAATATTGTTTCCTCTGTACATAAGACATATGACACATGGCATAATAGGACAACATATGATGCTTGGCATAATGTGATAAGACATATGTGACATGATATGACAGTGTGATATATGACATATGTGACATGATATGACATAGTGTGACATGTTATGACAGTGTGACATTATATGACATGATGTGACATGATGTGACACAATGTGACATGATATGACATGTCACATATGTGACAAAATGGCCGCCATGCACAACAAAATGGCCACCGTGACGTAATTCAAGTTGGTGAACTGATTCAAGATGGCGGCAGATTAATACAAATGGCAGCGGGTTGGTCCAAGATGGCGGCAGCTGCTCCACTGCCTGAAGCCTGTGTCCCAGGATCGGCTATTCCCTACTACTTGCTTATTTTACCGTGAAAAGTCTAATTCGTATTTTATTTACCCAGCTTTCACCGTAAGGCACAAAGTAATATACAGTATTTAATTTTCAGAAATAAATATTCTTTTACGACCTTTAACTCCTTCTGAAAATATTGGTTAACAAATATTTATATTCTTGACTGCATTTACTAAAAAATGAACGCTCCTTGGCACTTCAACGACTGGCACACCACGTCTGGGCACTGTAAGTAATAAACGCTCAAATGTAAAGAACGTAAAATGTATATTTTTATTCATTCACAAGTGCGTTAGAAAGTGGGATACGCGCGGCTTAACCTCACAGCTTATTTCGGTATTATGGTAAGTATTATGATGGTAAGTTTTTACATGTTTGTTTTTGTAAATTGTGAAGTCTCAGTTTGACTGAAAATACATTATTAACAGACAACAAAACACTGCAACGCATAATCAAGATAAAAATGGGCGCCGAACTGAGGTGGTTTGATGTAGTATTACTAGAGACTGGAAAAATTCGCTGATTCATAGACATATATGCTAGCCTCCAAGAAAGTACGAGTACTCAAGCAAACAGCAGTTGTTCATTAGCTGATCGCTGATGAGATGGTGATGCATTTAGTTACATGTTTTGTTATTGGCTCAGCGACTTGAGATGTTAAATAAGTCAAAGACCAACCGTGAAAGTGCTACGAACGTACAATAAGTGGAATTCTAGTTTGTGTCGAAAAGAAAACGCGAATTTTTAGGTCCCCAAGTATTACAAGAGATAAGATGACAGATAAAAGTCGGTAAATCCAAAATGATGTCAAATATATCAAGATGCAGGTTCGCGTCAACAAGGAAAAACTGTGCGGATGACCAAGAATGTGGGTCAGAAACATTAAATCACACGCAAAAGAGCAGTGGGAAATTGTTTGCAAGATTAGTGAAAAAATTGCAATTACAAATTTGTTGATGCTGCGTCCGCGTAGGCCTTCATTAGGAATAAAAACGAGGATAAAGAAAAGAAACGGCTAAAACATTTACAAAAGGACCATAGTACCCCTCCCCCCCCCTTTTATTTTTTGGCGTTCGGACGTTACAATTAAAATAAACAATATACTAACTGTATATACATCATACGAATTTCGCCAACACTGTTCTGCGATGGGCTCAAAAGAATGAATATCCCACCACCGACCACGTAAACCTTCGTTAGACAAGATCGCTGACGTCATGAGAAACCTCAACAGTCACAATGCGAAGTGGACTGGAATCTCTGAAAAAGTTCCATACGAGCAAGTTGCTGAATATAAGACTGCACGCTGTTCCTTTTTAAATCGTATTGTTACAAAATTTCAAGACTAAAAAGTAGTAAATAATATTAAATAAGAAAGTAATTTTTAATGTACCATGTTTTTAAAACAGACCAAAAAGTATAATATAATTTACCTTACGAAAAAATTTGTTAAAAACCTGGGACGTGTGCAATAATAGATAAGCGATGCATGAGTAGTTCACCTATTTCACCAACAATTTTATTGCACTGCAAATGATACCGCTGTTGGGTAAGTTTCCTCAACGACAGCTACAATATACACTACTTAACTACATATTGCCCATTGCATGTGATCCACGCTTTTTTTGTTTTATATTTACGTATACCATAACTAAACTTTTTAAGGACATAACATTTATAAGAATATTAATTTTCTTCCAACAAAACACATACCAGAGGTAATAAATTGTACGAAACTATTCCATTTCCGAAAACCAGTGATTTAGTTAACGACAAAGTTTTCTTATAAGTAAATCCTTGTAACTTTAAAAATAAATAATTGCACACACAAGGAAAATCATTGCACTTTATCAAAGGTTTCTAAAGTAAGAAATTCCTTGTCAGTTTTACATACATACGATGCGGGGTAGGATCGTTACGTTGGTACAGGGCACCAAAGTATGTTGGAAAGATTCCCGATGTACGTGGACCCTACTAAGATTAATATTTCTGCTGCTATCGCTAAAGGACCAGAAAAATACGAAACGGTATCAGTGGCGGATTTAAGTGGGAGAGGGCTACCGGGCTGAAGCACCCCCCCCCCCCAAAAAAAAATTACACCAAAAAAATCTGTGTCCAACATTATGTAGCCAAAGTATGTCCAGTCGCACAAAGGAAACTGGAGTTTTGCTCTATGATGATCCAAGTACTTTTAATGTGTCCTATTTGTTTGTATGTTATTTTTAATGTTTTGTAACAGCAAACAACCACACTTTTGAAATGGCTGGTATTTGTTATAATCCGTAAAGTCACGTAATTTCCCCCCCCCCCCCAAATAGGTTTCTAAATACGCCACTGAACAGTAGTAAAACTGAATTTAAACAGGCTTGGAAACAACAAAAGTCATTTAACATAATTTTAAAGTGAAAGTAAACCAATTTCGCGTTTTAAATGACCAACTTTATCTAACTTAAAATTAAGGAAAGCTCTGTGATTTGTCAGTTTGCACCCATTACCGATACCAGCGCTAAAGCGGCAGAAATTTTTTCCTGTGACAAACTTTTAATATTAATCTTTCTAATCTATAGTAGAATGAAACTTAGCCCTACTCAAGTCGAACTGGAGAGCAGGTGTCCGTACCAACCATGTGTATAAAGGGTCGAACAGCGACTCACAGCCATTGATCGACCAACAAATGCCCTGAAAAGAGAAAGAGGACAAGTACTAGTCAGTAGGAGCGACAACATGACTAGAGCCGATATACGTCGTCCGCGATAAAGTAAACACAAAAAATTTAACCTTTGAAAAATATCACTAGCCGATATAATTCAACATTAACCTTGCATTACTGGTTTTATGGTTGGCAGCAAAGTTACCGCGAAAATTGTTCCGTGTATATTCCTATTTAAATACGACAATACGAAATCAGCCGAAACCAATATATTTGTTAATAATATAAAATAGCCTATATTTTTTTCTCGAACTATATAGCTTCTTACTGATTGCTCAATTTATTTTACACGCACAAATATTAAGTGGCGTGTTCGTAGAGGTTAAACATTTCCCGTAGTTTGCCGTTACACGAGGGAAGATACGAATGGGCTGAAAATATAACTTAAGTGGCCCACCTACCTACCCTTTAAATGCGTTGCAGCGAGTTACGACTAATCTATTTTTGAAGAAATTATTTAACGCTCATTATATCTGTATATCTACGAAACGAACATACCATTCAAACTACGTCGCTATAGTTTTAAAAATTCGGCACGTTTATTAGAAACAATATTTTCTGGCCCCTCAAAACGGCCAAAAATGGCATTTACAGACTGCAGTATCTGGAAAATTAACAATCGTATTCGAAAAACACAATTATAGAAACAAGCGTTAGACATTAAACTACGATGCCCATAAATAAAATAATGTGGTCACCGTTTAAAGTCCCATAGGGAGGACACCGGTAATAGAAAACACTGCACGCCGTCTGAGGGGCTTGCACGGAGAGGCGATAATACGTTACATACGTGGGTTAGTGGCAGCCTTACTGCTCCTGCCTCACACATATACACACGCAAACGAAGCCTATCTAGAGAGGCCCCTTAAGAAGGCGTGGTACATAATTCAACGCTAAAAGTATTAATGTATAACTGTAGGTTTCTTGAAGCCAATGTGCGAAAATTAAACAACAGCAATCCTAGACAATAGCTTTAGCCAACATTTAAACAAAATTGTTTCCAGTGAACTTCTGAGGCCGAAACCTCGTGCATTTCACTGCGGCGCAAGAGATCACGCGTAACGAATTAGTAATTCTGGATAAATACTTACTCAAAGTTGGCAAATACCATTATCTAGGATTGTCATTGAGTATTTTATCCATATTGGCCACGAAAAAAGCGTAGATGTTTGAAGCGTTTATTTATCTACCACACACTCGTAAATAGGAATTTTATGAATGTTCAATTTATCCCGAACCGCCTATATAAACGTTCGATACCCTTAGTAGCTAACACAGAAATACATGCAGTTGACTCAAAATACAAAGCCACCACGGGATAAATTCCTATCTGAATACTGTATTTATTACTCGGCTAATATAATCGTTTCAATTTAACCCCGTCTTGAAGAAATATTAGCAACAAAACAAGTTTGCTCAACAGTGCTTATCTACCGACATCCTAGTGAAGGGTTACCCAATGCGTCAATACCAGCGTCACGTGCTAGTCAAACTTTCACGCGATAAGACTTGGTACACAAGGTGTTTGTAAACGTCACTGCTATAGGCAGCCGAAACACGACAGACGGCAGAATAGAAGGCAATACAGCAACGTAAAAATTAGGTGAACGCCTAATCTCTCCTAAACAACTGCAAATAACTTTCGTTTGTATAACAAACTCAATTTTTTGTTAAGAGGAAGAGTAATATTTATCAAATCAAAAATTTTGAGTTGTGTGTGTGGTGTTGTGAAAAATAGAGAATCGTTTTCTCTAGTTAAAGCAACGCTAACACATAAAAAAATATCCCAAAAATCGTTTTTAACATCTTTCTCAAGCAACTGAAATGCTCACTGCAAGTCTAACTTTACTATTATTTATGTTGCACGAGGAAAAAACGACAGAAGTAACGTTTCAGTGCAATACCAGAATATTTTGTGTCGTGTTTGTATTGCATTATCATCCAAAATCTGATAGCATGTATGTACAACTGCATTTATCTCAAAATAACATTTTCAGTAGTTATGTTGGTGTTGCATTGGGGGTCCGGTATGTGTGTATATAAATGTATATTCCGAAACCCAACCATCTCAACCACGATGTTGGCTTGTGGGAAGTTACATTATATGTCATTGCAGGGTAAAGTCAAAAGAAAAAAAGACATCCACATGCGCCGCGTTTTAGCAAACGTTTCGATACTGCAGGCGAATACTGATGGGTCACACTGGTGAAAATATTCGTCCTGTGCGCGCAGGAAATGTTCACGGCACTAATGAGAAACGAAATGATAACTCTCTGCAACGGACATTCAGTACACGAAGGAAATATTGCAACACAGCAGGAAATTATCATTTATTTATTTCCGAGAGGTCAGCGCAGCAGAAAATGTCTTGACTTTATTCTTGAAACAAATGAAGCCATACAAATAACATTAGCGTATTTTGCGTAGAGATCTAAAAAATTCGCTGTTTCAATGACCTGTATGCAAGACTACTAGAATATGTGTACCACATTAGATCATTAGCTGATAGCCGACACACTGCTACCAAACGACAGGGCCTGAATTTTTTTTTTATAGCACTGGTTCAGAGTCTTCCAAGAAGTGTCAAGTAGAGCCACAATATAATGGCGAAAAGAATTTTGCAACATTTTCGGTTTCAATGCATTATGTGTACATCTGCAGCTCTGCTACATCGTCTGTGATTGGATGGATTTACTCTCACTTGCCTTGGCAAATTACAGACGTACGGAGTCACAGTAATATTATTCTGATTGGTGCAGTTAAATGGGAAAAACAAAGAGACGCTGTCAACAACCAGGAAGCAAAGCTACCGATGTGCACGTGAGACGCTGAAAGTGGGGCAAAAATCTTTTCGCGACAAAATAGTGGCCCTACTAATAAGGCCACTAATGGAAACAGTGAACAATTTTAAGTTGTCCTAGCTTGTGCCCGGCACAGAGCGCAACATCTTCAGGTACTGCTGAAGTGACATGCACGAATATTAGCAGACTAGTGGTGACTGTGCCATTGCTGCTGAAGTGATAAGAACGAGCATTAGCAGACTAATGATGACTGTTATATTACTGCTGATGAAACGTAGGCGATATCGTTGTTCAGCAGAAAAAGAACGCGCCCGAGACTGACGCCATCGAATTCTCACATGTCATCCGAGGCCGTGCAGTTACGATACCGGGAACAGAAGTTTCCATAACTAGTTGGGTGAACGTAAAACAAAAGCAACTACTGTAGTTGCAAATCATTGAAACGGCCACGGGGTGCGTGTAACTGTTTTAGGTAGGCTCCGGACCTGTATTTAAGGCTGGAGAGGGGGGGGGGGTGGTTGTCATTAATAAATTACAAGTGGGTATTTCGCGGGGATGCGGCAGAGATGTAATCCCTGGGAAAGAAGAGGGGTGGAAACACGCAGTCGTACAGAGCATCTTTACCGGGATAGGAAGGAGAGATGGCGGAGGAAGAATGTTTGATAAGGGAAAAGGGGGGTGGGGAACAGCTTGCAGCTGGTCGTCAGTGCAGAGGGCGACGAACCCCTCTCCGCTCCTGGCATGCAGGAAATTCGCCGGGCGACTTTCGGGCCCGGGATGTAGGTCACGGACGGAGCCCCCTCGGGTCGATATTCAGCAGCAGTAGTTAGGTCCAGCGTCAGCTGAAGGCGTGCGTGGGGCGGCCTAAGCCACTTGCTACTATATTTCGTGTAGTAGTGTCGCCATTTGGTGGTCAATTATTTCTCATCATAATACTTTTTCAGTTTACATTTTTTGATCTCATTGTTTAGAATTTAAGTTAATAGATTTTGTCTGTATCAATTGTAGAAGAATTTTTTTTATATTATCTTTTGACGTTATTCAATTAAAACTCGTGTGTAAAGTTAACACGGAACATGTCAAAATTGTAAATCGACCTAGTGTCTAAATAAATAACTTCGTTAGAACATACAATATGTACTGATATAATTACTGCCGTAACAAGTAAATTGCATGCTAGTTCTAATACGGTATCTGAAACCGTTCATATTAATTAATAGTCTACTCTGGACGCTTATACACAATAGACCAATGCAGGCATTCAGTAAATACCAACTTAAGGCTCGGCATCAGTCGCATTATTGGGTTAATTTTGTTTTTCAATTCTTTGGAATCCCATGCAGATACAGTGTGAAATGTTCTATTATAGAGGGAATTCTATTTGCCCCGCACAGCATCACAGTTTAACTTGTAACGTGTATTCAGGTCGCAATCAGTCCAACAATATTTTATAGCCATAATTTGTTGGATTAATTGCGGCCTGAATATACGTAAAAAATTAGCTACAAAATGACACCTTTGTTATTTCATACAAATGTTCTTTTTTAAATACAGGTACACGAAACATATGCAAAAATTCCAGTATATTCAAGGATTTTTTAAAAATACAAACAATTTTTACGTGACATTACAAACGTGTAATTTTATAGCATAATACAGTTACTTTCACTCTAAATTTTTGCATTCGTATCGTTCGAATACTTTACTTTGGGTAAGTAGCGAATATAGTCAAATGTCTTGACATGAGCTTGTACGAAAACTATGGAACCAAAAAATATTCTAATTGTGAGAAATTACTATTGATGAACTGTGTAAGAGTTGGAAAATGTCAAGAACAATCATAAAATTAAAAAAATTTCTGTGCAGAGCAGTCTTAAGGGCAATGGTGCACGACCATAATTAATTTACATTATTTCCCAAACCAAACGCATTCCTGAAGGCGTTATCATCATTTTAGGCATTTCATGCTCTAAATGTTGTCTACTTTTACCTTTTTTCTCATTGTCAGAAAATATGGAAGAAATACATTACGTAACAATGTAAAAAGGTGTATATTAAATAAAATTAAATTACATTAAGTCTACTAGGCCACGAAAGTCCTAAAAAAAAAATCACTATTTCTGAAACATGTCACGAAAGTCCGAAAATAGAAACGAATTTGAAGTATATTTTGGTAAAAGTCACGAAAATTATTTCCGGATTCTTGCACAGTCATTTGTCACGTAAAGCATGTTTACACTACTAGAATTTCTCGTGTACTGGGCATGTAAAGTAAATAATTAGTTTGTGTATTGGTTATCATGGTCATCTTCATAAAGACAACTTAAATTTAGGTTAATATTAACTACATATGTACAAAATTTCAAGAATTATAGTGTGGATTGAACGCCACAACACTCGGCAGCCATTGGTAGTATATTAAAACAAACAAAATGTACGTGGTACGCTTTATCAGCAGTTAGTGGAAGTACAATTGAAGCTAGTTTGATAAAAAATATATTAATTAATTATGTTTGAACAGTTTTTTCAATAAAAAGTCTCTAAATTGTATTTTCACAATCCAGTAGACACAGTATTTAAATTTAAGGGGGATTGATTCCTGTCAGATCGGTTTTACGGTTTTTCTTATAAATCAGAGAATAGACACATTGTTTTACTTTTTTCACGCTGACAAGGAATAGTTTATTGTTTCGTTCACTTTTTGGAATCCGCATGGCATTGTTTCTGTTAATGTTGCGGCCTCTGTAGTCGCTCCCGTAAGTAAAGCAATGTTTCCTTTTCAGCTGTTTTCCGTTGCAAAATAATGAATATATTATTGTTCCAGTAGTTACAGAAAATCGAATAAGTTTGTATCTATGCCTTGTGACAAAAATTTTGATACATCGACTGGAACAGAAGTTATCGAGAAGAAACAGATAAATCCAAGGCGGTAGGGATCAATACCCCTTAAGATATAGCCGTGCAACATCCCTCATAAAATATCGGCAATATTTCAGTTTTAGAATGCGCTCATTTCTGGTCGAGCGTTTGTAGTCACTGTGTACGTTAAATACCCCCAGACATAGAGCGTCGTCAACCAATTTATATTTGCAAGCTAGTACTGTATTCGCAAGACGCTGTCTAAGGCATCGCGATATAATGTCTGGTCATAATACTCTAGCTCGGCCGACAAGCACGCAGGGTGATAAAGCCGACAATCAGACGTGACTCCGTGCCCAAGTTACCAGACAAGAACTCTCCCCACAATTATTTAAATATGGCCGTTGTCTGTCGCACTGCTTACTACACAGTCTATAAAAATAATGATGTATTAAATAGATACCTTAGGCCATGCTCTTTTAAGTTTCTACTGTTTTTGCGATAGTTATTTTTTTAAGCTTAAATGAGACAGATATTGACGTTTCGGAATAAAGTGAACACTCGAAAAAAGCCTTGCTAAGTTCTATTTTCAGCCAATTCGTATCTTTCCACGCGTAACGGCAAACGGCGGGAAATATATAACATGTCTGGACACGTAACATAATGCTTGCGCGTGTAACATAAATTGTGCAGTCAGTATGAATCGATACAGTTTAGTTAAATAAAGTTTATTAATTATATAAAATATAATTTTTGTCGATTTAGGTTAATTTTGTTTATATGTTGTTGAATTTAAATAGGATAACAAACGGAACTGTATTGTGTAATTTTGCTGCCAACCATACAAGGAGTAAGGCAACTATAGTTAATTTTTTAACGCAAATTAAAATTGGCAGTTTTAATTAACACTTGCATTTTTCTGTTGCAATGCACCAAACGGATTTTTAGACTTTTACCCCTTAAATGTCACATATTTTGTTGTCATAACAAGCCAAAATGAAGCAAAATAATTTTTTGCTAGCAAACAGTACATTATTAAAAAAAAAAAAAAAAAAAAACACTCTGGCAAAATTGTGTATCTCTCATTTGGTTAAAAAAAAAAAAAATTCGAGTTATTTGCAATTGTTTGAAACAAATGAGCGTGGTTTCCAAAAAAAAAAAAGAATGATTATAAATATAAAGAGTTTACAATAAGACAAGAGGCTTCACATAACCTTCGGGAATATTTCGATGGCCTAGTTCAAGACTGCAACAGCTCTGAATTCATAGAATTGTGTATTGGAGTTTAAAATTTTATTTCCGGCAATTGCGCGGCATAACTTCTGCCTCAAAGTAAAAAAAGTAGTTACGTTTTTAGTTCTAAAGTACATAATTGAAAATTTACAGATATGAAAGCTATTCACGCTTAGTAGAAAAAAATTGTTGTACAGTGAAAAATCGCGTCTACTCCTTTCTAAACTATTTACACCGCTAGGTACAACACTGTAGTGCGGGGCAACTACTATTCAATGTCCTTCCTCAACTATTATTGATAATTCTATTCCTATACAGAAAGGTTGCAGTATAGGGGCTCGCAGGCTGTTTATTTTTTCCCCCGTTCGGGAAACCGTACGTCTTCACAGCTGTACCTAAAATAATATTTCCTGAAAGAAAACAGTACGAATCTGACCGTGTTTGTAACAGGCTTTATCTAGTGTCGGCACCGCCAGCGGAAAAACAATGATAAAGAAACATGCGGAATTTTCCCTGATTTATCTAGGCTTACAACCAATCCGCGAGATAACACGCCGCCTGTCGGCCATCCCGAAATCCGGTAAATAAACCTGACGTTATCGCGTCCAAATTTCCAGACTTATAGGATTTCTGACGAGTGTTTTCCTTCTTATGATTTTTACAATCCCAGGTAACCCAAAGTGGATGGTTCTAAATATTCGCGATGAACACATTCTGTAAAGAACGTTTCAAGAGTCGGAAGAAGTAAACATTTTCGGACACTTTGATTCCACGGTGGCGTACCGATCATCACCCCACCCCTTCTCGTGCGAGATCTCCAGAGATTTTTTTTTACATAAATAGTATGGTCAAATATTTTTTAGAGAGGCTAATGATTTTTTTATGATGGCAAAACCACGCGTCTCCCCTGCATTATGCCATTTCGTGCATTAGAGGACGCTAAACGAATGAGCCCAAATTTCGACTTCTTCTTCCTCACCACTCGCCTAATTACTAATTTCTGTACGGCTAAACGCGTCTTTAAACTGTGACCCTGAATTGTTAAAAGACAAGCACAGTAGACATAATTCAGCAGCTAATACTAATTCATAAACATTATTTTTATTAATTATACTATACATTAAGGAGCGTCCCTAGTTAATAAAGTAGCACAATTTAAGGATGATTTGTTTATTCTAATTTCTCAAAGACTAATACACCTACAACAGAACAACTTTTTTAAAGCAAAGACAAAAGCCATATCTCTGTTCCTGTAGTCGAAGTTTTGATACAGGAATGTCAGTACGATTTTTAAAAAATTGGGATTTCAGCGAAATATTGTAATATAGCGCGATTTGTAATACATATTCTTATATTAAACAAATAATTAAACTATAGTAACCTGGATGTGACCTTCGTGAATACATATGTGTTAAAAACCCTTACGTAATTTATTATTTCGTGAGAAAACCGACTAAGGGCGAAGCGTGTTTAAGTATTTTCAGCCCCTTTTCTTCTTCTACACTCACATGTGTTGCTAATAAACATTTATGGATTTTAACTGATCACTCGAAATTTGCCTTTGAGTAAGCGACACCACTATAAAATAGCCAACCGTTTTTCCACAGATTGATTTCTATCAAATTTTGTGAAATATACTTCTGCGACAATCTGGCAGAACCTTCATAGCTATAGCCAATATCCCAACCAAACTCGTACATTGGAACTCTTCTAACACGACTGCAGATTTACAACAGGAGACGACTGCCTTTCACCAAGGCCTTCCGACACGCTTGCTGACCTCACGGTAGTCATTCAAGTGTTTCCTCTAGGACACTCGTAACGGAAGTAACAACTTACTGCCACGCCAAAACATTAATATACGCGGAGTTTCAAAATTCTATACAAACCTGAAGAGACAAGTTACTGTGCCCTCTCCAGCAAATGATGATGATGGTGTTTCTGCCGGAAGGTACGTTTAGAACCAGAAGGTGGAGTGGAGGGAGTTGGGTGTTATGATGAAAACGACGACGTGCCCCGAAGCCAACTAGGCAAGGTGATTCTGCAATGGTTCGCCATTGTCTTCCGCACATGAGGAGACAACACAACGCCCAGTCCTGAACCCGAAGACACCACGGCCGGGAATCGAACCTGGAACCTTTTAACTCAGCAGCCAGGAGCTCGAACCACTGGGACAAGCGGTCAGACTTCGCTAAGAAACACACAATATAAATAAAGTTAACTATTGCACAATACTAAATTATTTCAACTAAATATCTTTATATCACACGTGCTGAAGAAAATTCACTCTTGAAAAATTGATGCGGTATCCGAGCTGGTGTATTTCTTATTACACTCCCGACTACGCTAGAAACTTCAGCGTCGGTCATCAAAACACACCGTGCGCAAAAGACCTCGACTTCGCACACCACACTGCTCGCGAATATGACAATCTTAGTTTATACAGGTTAGGCCTACCTTCAGAATGAGTGTGAAGATTCTGTCAGTCACCTCCTTCACGTTTCTCGAAACTGGTCATATCAAAACAAGCAGCGTTCCCAGTCCCCACCAAAGACCGCTGTCGGTTCTCTGGATCACGCACTTCCTGGTATACAAACTCTCTCCCGAGTGCCCGACGCGGCGCCTGGATCCACAACTCAAGGAATTTACTGTTATCAAAGTTTCCTCGTCTCACGATCTTGGGGCCTGCTTCCTCGCACGCGACATACCACCCACTGGGCCAATGGAACAAAGGGAAAGGGATACATTAAGAGGCGTCCTCGACTGGCGCATGGACGGCGTTGCAGCGTGTCACGCGTATTTTTTTTTTACGCGTAACCGCTTAACTTATTCATATTACGTTTATCTAAGAAACGAACAAACACTTGAAACTCTGCTTCTATGTTTCCAAAAATCCAGTACGCTTGTCAGTAACATGATTTCCCCGGGACTCTCGAATTGGCTAAAAACTTTTTTTTTTGGATGCTGCATATCCGAAAATATTACCTGAATTCGTAAAACGCAAAGCGAGAGGCATGCGTTGGTCTTTACTTCATACTATTTTTAAAAAATGTTGTGGTCACCGCTAAAAGTTCCGTAGGAAAAAGACTACAACGAAAATTTTGCACGCCAGTTTGGCGCACTGCGAATGCTTCTCGTCAAGCGTGGGACACTGTCTCTTATCGCTACGCTGTTCCCACGCGTCAAAGGTGGAAATGCGACACCGGCGAAGATTCCTTCCAACCCCGGCAGCGGTTTGTAAGGTTGCTATCCGTCGTCCGAGAACCGTACGAATTGATTTTTTTTTAAACCAACCAGTCGTTTCTTCTTATGGATATTTACATACAAACAGCAATCCCACACAAAATGAAGATGGATACACATTTGTGGAACGGATTACATGATGACATCAAGCGAGCTTTAATGACGCTCTGCTCTGAAGTTCCACAATCACACAACGAAGATTCTGACAATCCCCATTTATGTAATGTGAACTTGGTTCTATGGTTACCAAATCATATTCTATTCAACTAGCAACCTAGTTCACCAAAACATCCAAGATTCTGGTGAATGCATAAGGGCGTCAATAGAGGTTAAGCTTTACAAACTAATCAATCATATGTGTGTATTTATTGCTAATTTTATTTCCACGGTATGAGATACGTCCCTTGAACACCCTCCCAAATGAACTCTACCTTTCAATTGCTTCCCGTAGAAAATATTTTCCGAAACAAGAATGGTCACTCGGACCCAACACGAGATCAACAGGCAGTTTTAACTGACAGCAGACTCGTGCCGATATGGAAAACACTCCCGGATGTAGATAACGCAGGGACTACATTGATTATTCCCGAGGGAACTAGGACAGGTGTTTGCAGCAGGGATTCTCTCTTATCTCGTGATAAGCTAACATTTCGCGACGACAGAGGACACCATAGTTTCATTCCGCGCGGTAGCAAAACACTGTTGAAGGAACTCTTTCGTGTTTGGAACATGCTCTGCGTTATGACAAAATATTGCGAAACTTTATCAATTTTATTACGGTTAGATAAATTAACCAGTGAATAAAATTAGCCTATTAAAAAAATCATTTCCTCTTAACTGTACGCCTCAAGAAATGTAACGCATAAAACTGTGCGCTTGAAAGAGTAATTTTTAAAACTGATCAATTGCGATAGGAATAATTTCTTTAACATTAATTCTCAATTTCAATTGAATCAGTCATTTGATAAACAACATTAAGTCAAATCTTCTACGATATTGAGTTGCGGGTGCCACAATTTTGTACAGAGGTAGTCAATGAAATATGGTGTGTGTGAAATGAACTCATGGTTCAGTGTCTTGCTACACTCGCAAATTACGCTCAATGCTATTTAAATAATTCGTGTATTTACTTATGTACAATATTATACTACCGCAACAACTCATTTTGGTAGGAAACTGACTTATGTTGTTTCTCAAATGCCTGATTCAATTATGCAACTGCAAGAATGGTCGGAAGAACTTTATGATATTGCATAAATAAACGAAAGAGGAGAAAACATCCGAAGCATTACTACCCACATTTTTTGGCAGTGTACAAATGCATCTGATCGCTATCCACGTTTCAACAGAATTGTGGTTGCAGTTGTCATATTTTCTTTTAGATATGTGAAAATAGAAGAGATGATAAACTTATTATGAGTAATATTAAATTACCTATAAATGCTCATTTCGCTTGACGTATTTGTTTCCGCAGACATTCCACATAACAGTAAGAATCACGGCGAAGACGCTCGTGCACTAGAACAGTCCGGCACGATTTCCGCATGAGAAAACCCGGAGACCGACAACGCCGGGAATCGAACCCCGATCGCCTTGGTGTCTGACCATTCGGCCACCGCGGATCCCACAATCTCTGTTACAATGCGAGATAATTGATATTGCACACTGGTGGAATTGATATTTATGAGTCAAAAACATCAACGGACATCGTTCCAAAATAGGTAGGCATACAAACTATGAAATGTCAAGTCCATAGAACTGTAAAATTTTACTGAAAGATACAGGGTAACATTGCACCAGACCATTCTTTTATATAAACTGACGTGTAATCTTCAGCTACTAAGCAAAAATGCATGAAAAATTTATTCATGAAGAACACCACAGTTTTCATGAAAGTTTTGACCTTTTTTTTAAAATTAAAACCGTGCAAGATGGCGCAACGACAACACGTTGGACTCGCATTCGGGAGGACCCGGGTTTGAACACCGGCTCTCCGACGATCCAGATTTCGGTTTCCCATGGTTTCCCAAAATCGCTCCAGGCGAATGCTGCTGGGATGATTCCTTATGCCATGGCCGACTCTTCTCTCAGCTCTCGTCACTGTACGAAGTTGTGTCACCGTTAGAGATGATGGCTCATCGCGGGAAAAACTGACTGCTGTATCTCAACGTACGTTCAGCCTATTATAAGATTACTGGCTTTCGCATGTACGTCGAGCTGTTACCCTAGTTGACTGAGCCAATAAGACTTTCGCTTTTATAATATTTTATGCCTGTTGTTGGTCTGCGTACAGCTACGGAGTGTCAGACATGTTACGAGAAACTACAGAGTTTTCAAGGGTATGTTGGCATAACAAATTTTCGCGATATACTATCATCTCTAGTCATCGTCTCTAACGACCTCGCTGTCGACGAGACGTTCTTAAGCCCACTTGCCTTGAAATTAAAATATAGATAGTTGAGGATAGAGTGAGCTCTTCTGAAACCCTAGTAACAGTTTTCCTTTTAGAAAATTGATAGTTTACTGTCATTTTTTAATATAAAAAAATCACTCCAGGGAACAACCAAAGTGTGTAGATTGCACTGTACTCAGACGTTAACGTGCGAGAACACAATTAACGTTGTTTTTAAATCATTATTCTAGACATGATTGCCTTCAAAAGTGCTCAGTTCAGAGTGGTGTTACAAAGCTATCCCAAGCGACTGTACAGGAAACTAAGAGTGCAGAAGCCTGAAGCGATAGTAGCGTGGAACAATCACCAGAGGCGTTCAGAGGGAGAATGTACGTACCTTCACTCGCGGCGGCGAACGCCGGGAAGGCCCACAACCCAAACACATGGCCTGCGGTGGCGGTCCGCGCAACGCTGGGAGCTAATGCGACCCGTCGACTGACACCTCGCGGGGCCGTGAGTCGCGGTCCGCCTGTCGCCAGTCACGTGCGCTCCGCCCCCTCCTATCACCCTCCCCCCATTTTTGTACAGTCCGAAAAAAAAAAAAACACTTGTTTGACCATGCGATCTCCTCTCCCTGGAGACAATCGCCGAGTTGACTGCTGTAAACCCCTCTTCCCAGGCTCGTGCGAACTTTCGTCTGCTGCCAGGCGCGATATAGTACGTGGTCAGAGGGGAGGGGGTACAAGGAAATGGTGGGGGTTATAATCAAGTGGAAAACCCTCCTCCCGCCACGGACGGGTTATCTAGCTAACCAACGGTAAACGCGCTGCGAAATAACCTCGTAACTCGAATAAGATTAACGAATCCTTACCGAAGATTGCCGAAGTTGAGGGCATCCAGAGTGACAATTTTGTAACGAAAAACAATTGCTTTATTGAAATAATAACATACTGAAATTATATATCTGAAAAAAAAAGTACGTCGTTAAAAAAAGCACTTAATTTTATTTAATATTATCAGAAGTTACATGACATTAAAAGCTATATTCTGAAGATATCACATAGCTACCAACTAGCGAAAATCAAAATAGTATTCAAGTTCGTGTTCTGATGTTGTATTCTTTGTCGAGGTTTCTGCTACCTACTACGGACGTCTTCGGCAAAAATAAGGTTTTCGTCATTTAACGTTGAGTTATACTCTTAATTTACGCTCCCTGATACAGACTTAAAACTATTTCCCAAGACAAGGTTGGTATATAAATATAAAGGTAAGTATCATTTTCAATATTTTGAAACATTTCTTTGGTGTAAGTATGGCTCTATAGATGATAAACTATAACTGATTTTGGAATGATGCAACATTAGAAGAATGTAATTTGTATCATTTTGCATAGAAAACCACGTTTATTGAAGTACAGGCACAAAAATTAACATCAGTGGTGTGGAAGCCAAATTGAGCGCGACTTAAGAGCTATTAGAAAATCTGTCTTCTATCACGCCGAATCGACATCGATTCCCGGCGGGATCACAAGTCCGGGACATTGCAAGAGGCTAGTGCGGTTTCTCTTTGTTTGGGGTATTACCAGCCCCCCTTTCTTGACAATGCTCTTAAAAAAAAAACGGGATACACACATATATCACTGAACTACTTTTCACTTGAACATATATACAAGTAGGCGAAAATTCTAAGCGAACGTTTCTTTTAGCTGTTAGTAAACTAAGCATTTTTGAAAACCACCACGTCAAGAATAATGATAAAAGTCTTTTTTAAGCATCAGACATTCACTATTGAGTTCGATGAAATCTATACATTGTATTTATTACTTTAAATATCTATTTTGCACTAACAAGTAGTATAAATACACTGTAAAAAAATTCCTAAAATGTTTAGGGAGTTATTATCCCAGACGCAGTATGGGACAGTTACCATTATTCCGTCTTGTAAAGTGTTATCATGGATGTCTGGAAACAATTCTACCATACCTACTTTCTTAGCGCTCCTATACGTACGTCTGGTAAATTTACAGACTATTTTTAAGAGTGTATGCAAATTGGGTGGAAGGAAAAAAATTGTAAATTGGCTAAAAGACAAAATAAATAAATTAAAAAATAACTTCACTGTGGATGGCATATAAAGACACATCTTTAACCAGCCCATAGTGTACGGCTATAGCTGCATCACTTTCTCTTCTAGGAAAGACATCAGGTGTTGTCATCCTCTGCAATGTTTACACACGGGTTTAACGAACGACGTCTCCGTAACGTCGCGAAGTGCTGTAAAAGAACAACCGGCTAGTAAACAACGTTGCTTTTTATAACGTCCCGTTCAGTCACTGCAAGAACGCACCGACAAAAGCACCGTCTGCGGTCATCCTGAGAAAGAAATGTAGAGAATTGTGGCGGACACCCAGCAGTTGTTACTTCCCGAGGTCATACGCGAACACGTACAGCGTTATATATGGTGTAACATAAACCGAGCAAGAACTATTTTTTGTTTACGACCGTTGTACAATCTTGGAGAACATCTTAAGGTGGCGGTTTACTAAAAATTTGAATTGTTTTAAATTATTTTTATTTGTACGAGATATGGTTTGTTTTGTAGGCATAGGCTATATATTGTGATTATTTTTTACTGTAAAGAAATTTTTTTAGCTTTCACAGTTTTTGTATTATACCATATTAAAGTCAAAATTTGCATTAAAGAAAACCAAATTATTTACCGAAAATGAAAAAAATTCACACCGAAGAACAGTGCCATGGACTACGAAATTACCTGTATTAAAACCACATTTAACAGTTTTTGTGTTTTTAAAATATTTTTAACTAAGTATTTTTTTTATTCATATTTTTTTTAAATACAAAAAAAGTCAATGTGGTTTGTAAACATATAGTGTCATAATCCATGGCACTGTTCTTCAGTGTGTACTATTTTTCATTTCGGTAAGTAAGTTGATTTTCCTTAATTGCATAAAACCAATTATTTGTAAATTTTGACTTCAATATGATATAAATATGAAAGCTAAAAATTTTCGTTGCAGTAAAAAAAAAAATCACAAATATGCCTTTAAAACAAACCGTATATCGTACAAATAAAAACATTCTGAAACAATTAAATTTGTCAGTGAACAGCCCCCTTAAGATGGCCGTCTAAGCAAACGTATTTTGCACTTGCGAGGTCTAGTGCAAGTCTCTGAACTGGCATGCAGCCTTCTCGCAGACAACATGCCTCCAGAAACTCTATAGTGACCCCATAATTTTATGAAGTAACATTAAATGTAGAGGTGCATTGTACACGTCTTTGCCATTTAAAATATTCTGCGTCATGAGTCTCATACCTAAAAAGGACCACAAAAACTACCATTTTCGGCACAGCAAAACATTCTTAGAATGTTATTCCCAAGCTGACATAACTATATACGTTGAGTAGTTTTCGAATAACCTTGTAACGGTCGAAGCCCGGCACGCAACCACTTATACCCCCCTAGTCGTAATGTATGTTTTAGAATATAAATAAAAAATGTTTAAATGTGGAACCAACGTTACGTATATGTTCTTTGACATGTTTGGGCTAAATTTGCATTATTTGTTACATGCAATTAGTAAACCGTGACGGAAAAAATAATATATATTTTATTATTAATGTTTACAAATTTAATATACAAAATACAGCAAATTTAGTGCAAAAACAGTAAAGAACATACACATCAAATTGGTTTTACAGAAAACACTTTTTGTTAGTTATACACTAAATTAAATATGATGATTTAAAAACCAAGAAATTGTACATCAGGGGTAACAATGGAATCTTAAATAAAGGGCAACTTAGACTTTCGAACAAACAAAAACGTTTATTGGCTTTATATAGTTTAAGTAAGTGTACTTTTTATCAGTGGCATTGTAACTGAGACTCTAAAAAAAGTGTCCGTTACTATTTAGGTCGATGCGAGGGATAAACACTAATAATTATGATACATAGATTACATTTTATCACGTATATTGCAGATTTATTTTATTGCGCATGCTGGCTGTTCTCGGTTAGTAAATAGTTTAACGAAATAACTTTGTAACCCATAAACCGACACATAACACTGAGGTTTTTTAAAGAGAGACTAAGGATTTGGTCAGTCAAAGCGCAATATATATTAAGGTCCAGAGCGCTGATAACGATGCATGAAGCGACGACGGAACACAAAGGCAAGAAACGCTCGAGAAAACAGAATCGCCAATAGCAACGCCAGTCACGTTTTTCCACTTGCGTATTTTGGGAGCATTCCATTGGGAGTTGAGTGAGTTGTTCAGGACACAAGGGACCCCGAATTTTTCAAGGAATCTCTCTCTCTCTCTCTCTCTCTCTCTCTCTCTCTCTCTCTCTCTCTCCCCCCCTATATATGTATGTGTGTGTACATTTATAACTAATACTCAACAGAAATTAGTAGTCTAAATGCTTTGGTATTTCTTGAACACATTTATTTAAAAAACTTCTACTGAAATAATGTAGAAGTTCTAAAATTCTAAACAGGACAAGACAACTGCACCCAATTGTTTGCGATTCCTACTGCAGATGTAGACAGTAAAAAATACACTTGTTGGCAAACCCATAATACATGGATGCACCCCTGGATGTCCACCGAGGTCATGACCCCTAAAACTAAAATATCAATATCGTATCTTTAAACATGTTACATTTTTTGCTAGAAATATATTATTTGTTTAGATTCATAACTTGTTTTCGATAATATAATTTGTACCTTAAATTAAAAATTTTCCCGTTGGAGAGGGAATTTGGGGGGGGGGGAGGTCCCCTTCCCCGCTTTTAACATGGGGGTTCAGCCCAAATAAATTATACATAATAACCTCCCCCGCCCCCCCCCAAAAAAATTCAAGTCTAACTCGAGCCCTGAATTAAATGTGGCAATGGGCTGGGACAAAATAGTATAACTTTTTGACACCTTGACAAAAGTATAACATTTAAATAAGTGGTATTTTATTTTTGTTCAACGTAGTGTCGGATCATATCGGTTTGTGGGATTAGGGGCACGGAACTGTGGTGGGAAAGGGGGAAGAGGAAGAAGACAGGAAAAGCCCTTAGCCCCCCGCACCCTTTATTCTCAAACAGTGCATTTTATTGACCAGAAACTGTTTCGTAAATATATTCAAAATTAAAATATTTTTATGCTGCAGTCACAAAATTTTGCATGCCAATTTCTGCAAACTAAAAAAGCTTGTTTGTTGTTATAATGTGGTACAAATAGACAACATACACAATGCTAAATGTATTTATGTAAGTCTATATGTTAAATTGTATCATTACTACTATTCATTGTTAATAAAAAAAACACACTGGTTACTTTCGCCATATAAAAATAAGATATAAGATAAGTGTTACAATTATTAGACGAAAAGAGACGCTCATTATACAGCAGAATCGGTTATACCGCAAGTCACTTTATACCACCCATCCAATACAAAAAAACTTGTCGCATCCGGAAAGCCACGGAACTATGTCACCTTAACACCCGTGTTAGACAAAGCCGAAGGACTTTTCTCACAATACCCAAAGTCCCCAATTCAAAATCTTACATCACACTTTCTAAGAGCGGGAGATAGTACTGAGAAAAAAGATTCTTTGCAATGTTGATACAGTTACGAAGTGTGGCGATATACTCACGATTACCGAGTGTGATTTACAGCCGAGGCAATTCCCTACGAGCGTCGCAGTCTCAATTCTATCATCGTTCCAGGAAAACCCACTTATTCAGCTGTATACTGTCCTCATTTTCATATACACGGATGCACTTCATTAACGTCTGTACAGTTTTCACCTCCCCCCTCCAAATTCCTCTCGTTGCTATACCGCCGCCTTTGATTAAGGGAGTTCAAATGGAGAAGGACAAAAAATTATAGTTTTATGTTTTTATTTAAAAAAATTGTGTTTATTTTGTAGACTTACTTGGGAGCACATTCCATTCTTATAAAAAATTCGCTCAGTCAGTTATCTCATAATTACATTTCAAAGTGAAAATGTGCACGTTTTTACAAACAAACAAAATAAAGTGAAATAATTCACACTGAGTTACATATGTTAAATACAATTTGAGTGGAAAATGCCTCTTCTGTACCAATTAAAAAAATTTAGGTGCTTGGGGGGGGGGAGGGTGACGATCGCCCTTGTAGTCCCCTTTAGGATTCATCTTCGCCTCTAAGTGATAGACGTATTTGCACGCACGATCTCTCTCTCATGCACTTAAAATCGCTACATAATTATACTCCGATCGTTCAGGTGCAATTTCTTTAAATAGCTATAGCTATGTTGTTGCGATTTCGGATATTTGTTTGTTATGATTTCAAAATAAGAGAGAAACTGAAGAATCCAACATGGCAGGTGAGCCCAATCCTTTAAGAGGAGGGGCGGAAGTGAGGTAGGGTGGAAGGGAGGGGGAAGTGAGGGAGGGTGCTAGGGAGGGGGAAGTGAGGGAGGGGACAAGTGAGGGAGAAAGCGAGTGAGGGAGAGCGCAAGTGAGGAAGAAAGTGAGTGAGGGAGGAAGAAAATGAGCGAGGGAGGAAGAAAATGAGTGAGGGAGGAAGAAAATGAGTGAGGGAGGAAGAAAATGAGTGAAGGAGGAAGAAATGAGGGAGGAAGAAAGTGAGCTAGGAGAGAGTGAGCGAGGAAGGGAGTGAGTGATAGAGGAAGTGAGGGACTTGCAGTGGATCATAATAGTGCTAGGTTCCTACTACGCCCACGCGGCCGGATACTGCGAGAAGAATTCATTCTCGATGCACTGCTAACCAGGCCCTGATTATCACCATGCTTCCACGCGCTGCGTACGGGTTGTCCGTATGCGCAATCAGAGTGCTGCAGATCTGCCGGCTTTATCGAGGACTGTAAACTTGTAGCTAACGACATTATTTTATTTATTACTGATTCGTGACTATTGGCTACTTCAACGCATGTAAGTAACATGTATTTGGGGGCCCTTCAACAAAAATTTTCAGGCTGCTCTCTGGAAAAAATAATCAGTAAACTAAAATGAACTCTACCGCTCTGTATTTAATATACATTACAATTTTTGTTTATGAACTTACCTACCGGCTGCATTGTTTTACTTAGTATGCACCTTCATAATGTGACGTAGCCGGAACGTAAAATTAACTGTCATCTGCACAGTGATCCCGCAGCGTTCAGCGCTGCAGACGCTTAGTTCAAAACTCTTGATAGCTCGGATGACAGCTTCGCGCTAGAAATCAGCCACTGAGATGCTTTTTCCTTGTGCACTCAGCATGGTTTCACACACTGAAAAATAACACATGTACTATTTATGGACACCATTGCCAAATCATGTGAAATTACTGATATTCTGTGAACTGTTAAGTTTCTCGATTGCCAACTTGGAATCAACATTTTTTTCCCCTTCAGTTTTTAACACCCGACGCAAAAAGAGAAGTGTTATAAGTTTAATGTGTGTATCTGTGTCTCTGTCTGTAGCATCGTAGCCCCTAAACGGATGAATCGATTTTGATTTAGTGGAATATTGTTTGAAAGGTGACTTGATGGAGCGTGTGTCCTTACCTATGAGTCAAGAAAATCGGTTCAGTCTTTCGAAGATCATTAGCTCGTTTCTAGTTGTTGAATGGATGTGAGAAACTTCTACTGGTATGATCGATTTGAAATTTAGTATCCTGTGAACTTCAATGATGTTGAAATAACATGGGCACCTTGACTTGACGCTGCAGCATCATCTGGAATGGAAAATAATACACACCTGCACGCGCCAGGGCTACGAGATCAGCCGCGAACGTAAGGGCGAAGACTCCCTCACATTTCGAACGTATATGCGGCGATTATTATCCAATATCCGCGCGCCAGCTCCGAGTTACTGGCGTCGTATGTGTATTATTTGTCCCCCACAACACCAAACTCAAAGATTCTTTGTCAGCACTTAACATCTAGATCTTTAGCGTTGGGGAATGCGGATTCCCGAGAAAACCTGACACATGGCACCGACCGGCACGATTCCCACGCGAAAATCCGGGGACCGACCCCGTCGGGAATCGAACCTGGATCGCCTTGGTGGGAGGCGAGTGCTCTAACCACTGCACCAACCGCGGCTCCACGCATTTTTCGTCCTAAAAGTCATGGACGCTACCTGTAACACAGTAGCAAATACGGCCTAGTATTATTCATATATTACGGACGAAAAACGTATACTACCTCACCCCCACTCAAAAAAAAACTTATGAGCTGATGCGCGGACAGTAATTAAACAGAACGAGAGTTCCATTTTTTTGTGAACACACTAAATAATGTTGAAATCTAACAGTTTATTTTCAACGGCGGCGTGACGATACAATACCGCCGCTATTTAAAAATGTCGATACTCCTCCACAGAGCAACATACTGGCAGATTTAAAAAGAAAAGTTCCCTGCAGGCCATTGTCAGGAAGTAAATGAACAGAAGTATGTATTTACATTGTGTTACATTTCTTCACCACCTAGCTTACGCACTGAATGCATTTTCGTTAAGGACGATATGAATTTTTTCTCCACTCATAAACTTACAGGCCTAAACTCAAGAATTTCACACATCTTTGAGGCTAGGAATGAGTTATTCGACTGCACACAGTAAGAGCCAGAATCTCATCCATGACGACCCTCCACAATAAAAGAGAGGGCGGAGGCAAAGTTGCGGAGCTAATATATCACCGACCATCGCGCCCATTCCCCAATCCATCAACATGACTGTATTCTGATGTACATTACATGGAAACTTGTTACGACTGAGCAAGCTGGAACGCGGGAAGAAATGCCCAATTATCCGCCTGAAAAGGGAATAAGATACACATTGGAATTGGGCAGAGGATATGGAAGTTATATGTTCGTAGGAAGCACTTGGACTCAAACCTACAAAAACAGTTTTGGTAACAGTTTTGAGACGGCTATTATCTATAGGTACATTACAAGACTATTTTTTGTAGAAGAAAACAACTGGTGATTTAAGAGTATGTAAATGAGTGTGTTGAGTTGGTATACTTTCATCAAGTAAAAATTAATGTAATTTTCCTGTGAACATCCATTATTCGGAATTTACTGCAAGTAAATTCTTTACTCAGAGATGATATAAGCCTATGTGTGGGAGAAATATAATTTGAAATGTCCCGAAGCCACTATGTCCTGTGTAATCTTTTTTATGGTACTTTAACGAGCCACAATGAACGTTTAAAGTTGAAACTTTCAACATGAGACGACAGCCGGCTGCATGCTAAAAATATATCCAGATTTACAAAGGTAGACATTCGTCGGTGATAGGTTGCCACTCCCTTCCCCCCAACCCAAAGACTTAACTACACAAGAACTTTGGATCCCGCGAATCGTTACGAGTGAAATTTCAAGTAGAAGTTTAACGGGCGCGTACTAGACGAGCACACTCAGCGGCTTTCACTCACAGCGAGTCGGACAGGAGAGACTGAATGCAGAGACTGTGTCTAATTATAGCGTCGTTCATTCTCACACGTCCGCTGAAAACCCTTCCTTCATTCAGGTCTGTTCGTCCCGCCCGCCTCCTCCTTGGACACGCCTCCGTGCACGCGATTACTACTGCAGCTGCCGAACCTCGGCCGACGCGCCGCGGCGTTTAGTTGCTGGTGAAGGGGGAAGGGGTTACAGAAATTTTTAATTGTTTTAATAATTATTATATTTGTATGATAGATAGGGCTTGTTTTGTAGACATAAATTGTTATATGTTTTTACTGGAATGAAGACGGTTTAGCTTGCATATTTTGCATAATGTCATGTCGAACTGCCAATTTGCATGAAACAGTTTTGTAGTAGAAAAGAAAACAAGCTGAACTAACGAAATTAAATAATTTACACTGAATAACAGTGTCGCGGGTATCAAAACCACGAGGAATTTTTTGTATTTTTTTAAAATAGAAAATACGCGCGAGAAATTTTGGTCAGCGCGCTTAACATCGAGGTCTTTAGCGTTGGTGAGGGGTGCCATGGGGTGAGTATGGAGCGGCGCCGGAATGAAAGGGCGCGGGAAGCGGGAGATCCCCGAGAAAATCCGCCGACGAACGGCATCGTCCGGCACGATTCCCACATGCGAAAATTTTGGGACAGACCCCGCCGGGAATCGAACCCGGATCGCCTTGGATGGCGGCGAGAGGTCTGACCCCTCGACTATCGCGGCCCCTATTAGAAAAGTGAAATTATTATGTTTATATTTTATTATTTAATTTTAATTAGAAAAATCCAATGCAGTTTCTATACATGTCTTGCTGTATTCCGTGACACTGTTCTTCAGTGTCAATTATTTAATTTCGTTAAATCTGTTTTCCTTTCTAGCACAAAACAATTTTATGTAAATTTGGACTTTGACACAACATTATACAAAAACTTTGAAAGCTAAAAAAATTTCATTACAGTAAAAAAGCAGTTACACTGTACGACAACAAAACACACCATACCTCATACACACATAAAAATAATAAAAACAAAAATAGGTGCACTCCCTCCATAAAATGTCATAGGCTTTTCTGCAGGGCTGCCCTAGTGGGCAACGCCCTTTCTCTTCTTCCCCATATAATTATGAAGCGTATGTAAATACCAATAAAAAAAATAGCCTCCATTGGTTGATGTTGAACCTACCCGCAGACGGCAACGTGCGAATTTTTACATTCACCGACAGCTGCTACCGTAATTAAGCGAAGGGAGTGTAACTTATAAATTACTTGTCCCAATTGTGTCCCATAAAAATTCCTACTTTTTTTTTCAACGTCCAAATGTCTTTATATGCTAATTAAAAATTTAAGTACACATAAATCTCGCCGTATTTTTCTCGTTAACACATCCCGAGAAAATTTTATCAACTGCGTAGCACCAAGTGCCTTTGCTTGTAAAAACGCAAAATAAAACCACATGACAGAACGTTTCCGAGAACTTTACTCTCGTCTTCCCACAGCTAATTGTAAAAAATTGTGCGCGACGGCAAATGTGCAAATTTTCTCTCGTGAGCAAAATTTTGGGCCTCCATTTTACATATGTACCATCGTCTAAGGATAAAGTAACACAATGAAACCGAAAATAAGTACTTTACTACTAAACGAAACCATACTAAAATGCGTTAAGAAGAAAGATAAAAGATAAAGTGCACATTTGTAAGTTCACTACAAGACGCCAGGTTCTCCAACAGACGTTTACATACAAATATTAGTATCTAACAGGAATATTTATACAATTACATTCATTGCCGTACCGAGCATCACATGGTAGTAGGTGCTAAAGTTCCTTTCTCTCTGCGAGATATCCAGAGCTATTTTCGTAAACAGTAGGGTCAGATGCATTTTAAAGGGGGCTCTAGCCCCCATCTCAGTAACGACCATGATTCTATTTTAGAAGCATTAAATATCATTTGACTACCTGTGTTACTATCAATAGTATCGGGACGGCGTGCAAGATACCCTAACCTTAGCAGCGAAAAAAAAAAAAAAATAGAACTTGCATCTTTGTCGAAGACTTGCCCGCACCGAACGTTTACATTCCCGAATGAACAGAGAATACATCGCGTGAGAAAATGCCTTTAAGGTAGCTGGGTCAAGGACGCGAATCAGGAGGAAGATTTTAGGAGTTGGGAAGGGGGGGGGGTCAGATGGTAGGTAACAGGCCAAGCATGAAGCACAACCCCTACATTATGCACCCAGGTCAGCGTAGAACACTATAGCCTAAAACAAGCGGAGTGCATATGAACCATCCACCGAGCAATTAAGTATAGATCAATACCATGTAGAGGAATGATCCTTTTGTTTATGTTCCGTCATGCACTTTATTCTATAGTGATCATATTATTTGAAATGCTATGGCCTCTAAGAATAAAACGAACCAATGTTAAGTTGTAGCCTATAAATATTTTTACTGTATATTTCATGTTAGTAGGTATTTTGAACGTCATTGCCCTACTCCACCGACAGAGCCCGGGTCTTATTACTATGACAAATCAACCATCTCAGCAATTCCTTGGAAAATCCTGGATAACCTAAATCAGAGTAGGTTGGAACAGAAATAAGAACCAGATCCTCTTACAAACGATAGTATGAACTGTGCCACGAAGCTCGGTGAATGCCAGTTAAATACTCATAATTGTAGGGACGATCATAGCAAGATAAAAAGAAAACACCAAAATAATGTCAGAATTAGTAACTAAAAAAACGATTGTTTTGAATGGCAACCGGTATACCTTTGCACTGAACTACAGTAACAAACTCGTGTGTCCGTTGCTTAATTAGTATAGCATCTCAGGTTCTATGCAACTTCTCTTGACTGCACTGATACTTCGAATTCTACGAATGCTACTCAACCTAAACTTAACAGTGAATACGCCAATATTTACGTTAAAATGAATGCACTTAAGCCGGCCGCCTGCCCAGGTCACCGAGGTGTGTGCAAAGTTTCGGACGACAGACGTTTATTCGAAAAGTACTCTGCTGTCTACTTAGGAATAGCATTAAGAACGTTTCATGTCCTCCAGTAATCTGTACAGATTATATTCTCTTGGTCGAAAATTGTGAAAAATTGGTTCTTTTATTGTCCTTTGTAGGTAAGAAAATTTTGATGCAGAGCCTTTAAAACAGCGTAGGCGTGTACAATAAACAATCACTGATACTACGTCATAAAATTACAAGGAGAAACCGCTGAATTGCTCGCAGAGGCGATCTATCGGCGAACAAACTGCACGCCAGCTAAGTGACTTGCGACGAGAAGCTAGAGTGAGGAGTGACCTACGTGTTAAGTTGTAACCAAAATCTCAGCCAGTACATCCAAAAATCGTACACGTGAATGTATACGTTTTACAGAAAATGATTCAGGATGGGCAGAGCCCACGATTTTTGGTGAAAAGGATTCTGCAACACCAGTTTGCACATCTGCAGGCCTGCTTCTTGAGTATTGGCAATATGTATAATTGCACAGGCGTGGCTCATTTGACTGTGCCAACAGGAACAAGGTTACTGCGACACTACACGTCTGTGATTTGCGGATAAAACCCCGAGATGCTGAGAATTTAAAACATCCAATCACTGACCACAAAGCAGAGCTGCATATGTGCATATAAGACATTGAAACAAATTGTTGTAGAATTATTTTCACCAAAATTGTGGGCTCTAAGGATGGGGCAGAAATAACTTCCCCAATAATCTACATTTGGTGAAACCAAACAAACAAAATGCAAGAAACAACTTATGCATGCACATATTGTTTGAATCTACTTTGGTTTTATAGTGTACACATGGACTGGATAACTGTAGCGCAGCCATGTATTTTCACGCAGAATGTCACGAAGATTACGGAGAGAAAAGTTCTCACAGCCGCCATGTTTTCCTACCTTATCGCGGCTCGAGGTCACCCAGGGAATTTACTTTCCAACGAAGAGCATGTTTGAAGCTAAGCACCCAATTGTGGTATTTTTTTTTATCGGGAACAAGAACAAGACCTAGCGCGTACTGGTTGATACCTGCACCTGCGCTGTTGTCGGCAAATGACATTTCGGATTACCTCAACAGAAAAAGCACGAGGCATTCTCCCGATATAGCAATGATGTCAACTTAAAACCGCATTAACCACAGATGTTTGATTTCCACTTCCTCCCCCTCCTTTTACCGCTTGTCGCATTGTGACGGGAAACAACCGGAACAGCTGAGCGTGTTGGGAAATACGTCCATGTCAAAACACTATAAACATTAATAAACGCGATTTTGAAGCTCTCCAACAGTTAAAAACGATCTTTTCACGCTGTAATAAAAAAAACTGCCGATGCACATGAAGATCTTCAATGCAGTACAGCAGTCAGAGGAAGGGGGTTTTTGAGTTGGACCACAAACCCCCCACCCCCCCCCCCCCCCATGGAAAATGTGAGAAAAATGTTTGAATGCTAGTTATGTTTCTTTAAGGTAATATTACTTTTTTACTTTTACTATAATATTTGCGTAAATTTAACTGTTAGGATTCAAAACTCCTAACGCTGCAATTGTCAAAGTATCCAATAAAACTTTGGCAGGGAGGGTCCATGGGATCCAGAACCTTCCCTTCTTACGAAAACTTCTTAAATAGCACCATTCTTCACCTTGAAATCCAAATTTCATCGGCGGAGGATCCCCGAATTCAACAATTTTCTGGGGATCGGTGTTACTTTATAACATTCCCAGGTCCGGGAAACCAAATCCTGGGAGCACTGCTGCAATAGCGCAACTTG
>PNEQ01002910.1:11552-44755 GCA_003012365.1 Medauroidea extradentata | reverse complement strand
ATAAAACTTTGGCAGGGAGGGTCCATGGGATCCAGAACCTTCCCTTCTTACGAAAACTTCTTAAATAGCACCATTCTTCACCTTGAAATCCAAATTTCATCGGCGGAGGATCCCCGAATTCAACAATTTTCTGGGGATCGGTGTTACTTTATAACATTCCCAGGTCCGGGAAACCAAATCCTGGGAGCACTGCTGCAATTGCGCAACTTTTTTTTTTTTTTTTTTTTTTTAGTTTAAGCTCCCTAGAACATATTTTTTACTTCAACTACGAAACGATAAGTATTATACTTAATGTGGTTCTTTGTTATGATAATAAAGGAGATGGACATACGTATTGTCTTGAAGAATATGGAATCGAATTTTAAATAATTTTTCCGTATAAACTGTAAAATAAGTATTAATTTCAATACAAAACATCGTTTCACTCTAGGAAACTACTATTAGGTGCAGTGGCGTAGTCAGAGGGGGGATTTTGGATATTCCTCCCCCCCCCCCACAGAAAAGACATGAAAATGAACTGCTTGAAGATAAAATTATCAGAGTTATAATCACAGTTTAGGTACAAAAACCGCTTAAATTGCATCATCTTGCTCAATGAAACCGAAAATTTTCCAGGAGAGTGCCCCTCGCTTCGTGACGTGAGACCGGTGTCCCCTTATTACGTTATGAAAATTCTCAAGTTGGTACGCTCCCCCCCCCCTCCCAGACAAAAATACTGGCTACGCCCCTGATTAGGGCAAACCTAAAATGTTAAGTAATGCTGTTATTTTCATTCTATCCTTCGCTAATTTTGATCAGAAATAAAACATGTGTTCTGAAGCAGGCGTTCTGAAAAGTGTGCGTTCTTAGATCCTCGCAACGCCTCATAAATGCAATTGTAATTACTAATTTGGTTGTCTGGACACGCAACTACAAGCAACCACAACAACACACTAAGTGCAGCGTAACAATTTTTCTGTTTACCATTCACCTAGCCCCTCAATGTTAAAATTCTACAGATGGTAGATTACTATAAAGGAGGGTATTTATATAGGAAACGAATGGTCGGAGATGCGGTTTCATTTCTATAATATTCGTATACGTCATAGCAACTTGACATGAGAAACTGTTCAAAGTTACGACCTCTCAATGAATGCATGACCGCAGTGTATGCACTGACGTCTGCTATTAGAGACAACTAGTCCAGACTCTACTCTATCGTGGGGTTCACTCATAATGCATTTACAAAACCATATATTCTCCATCTCAGAATACACGAATGTGAATTTATTTACCATTTAGGCCTATACAGTTTTACCCTAAAGGTCGAAGACAGCCCGTATAGTCATTCCATAAGCAAGCCATTGTTATTTTCAGTTCTAATATTCATTGTCTGCACCACTGTAACTCGTAGAACTGTATTCTTTAGAGGCGTTTATGTTCAGTAACCAGCTGGAGCAATGTAGAATTGCGCAGTCACGCAACCAGATTTGTCGATCGTAAGAAACGCCTGCAAGCAATTCAGGGGTTTAATATTTAAGTTGGCTGGGAAAAAAGCATATATATATATATATATATATATATATATATATATATTATACATCTATCAAATATTTTAATAAATGCGACGGCCGTAAAAAAATATTTACACGTTATTTAATTCACACTGCATGCAACATTAGTTTCATGATTGTCTTCGGTATTTTGAACGATGTGCATTGATATTCGCTTAGCTGCGTTTTTGGTTGTCTACTGTTCTCGCGCCAATTGGTTAGTTGCGTCTGCTACTAGCAGCTTACCACCAGGTGTAGCTCAAGACGGTTCTCTCGTGAGTTACTGGACGCTTGAAAACTTTAGTGAGGTTGTAGCTACTGTACGCACGCCTCAAACTGAAATTCTGTTTCTGTATAACTTATACCTAGTTTACATGTAGGTCAATCACACCGAACAGACCTGGCGGACGGAGTAAATGCTATAGATAATCTCGTGGATGTGGGTAGGTTATATACGTGCTGAATAGAAAAAACTATGCACGCATCTTCGTTAAAAATTAATAAGTTATCACCTCCATTCATCTAGCGCTGAATTGCTCGTCTCGGCTACTTCACACAGACACTCCTGGGTAATTTCCGCGTTGTCATTTCGGCGGGCAGAAATTTCGGCATGAGCTCAACTTTTCCGGCCGGTCTCCTTAGAGTAGTTGATCAGGCGCCGGTCTACCACGCGAGAGGTTCTGGGTTCGAATCCTTGCTCAGACATTGCTGTTGTGTTGTCTCTTTACCTGAGGTTACCCTCATCGGCTCTTACGACCCCGTTGTTGCAGGGCCGTAAAACCCTCTCACCTCAACTTTTCGGCGCGGCTCGCGGAGACTACATGCTGACACACCCTTCCGCGTGGTCTGTTCGGCGTAAATGTGAACCAGGCATATTTGACTGAGGTCTGGCAGGGGCAGACTTGTCTCACTTCACACGCGCAGTGCTGAGGAGGGAGAGAAAACGGTCCGGCGACCTTTGTGCGGCGCGGGAGAGCTTCTCCGACGGCACCAACCACTTCCGCGGCTGTCGCGGTGTCGCGTCGGCAGGAGGCGGGGAACCCCCCCCCCCCCCCAAGGAGGGCGGGCCCGATGCGCCGGGGCGGTGACTGGCATGACGCCACTGCCACCGCGATTACCACTGACACTCGCTCGGGCGTAAACGAAGGTGCTTCAAGGTTAAAACAAGTATTCAAAGTTCAACGCTGAATAGAGAGACTTACGGGAATCAGACGCTTCGCAGCAGCTTTCGAGCCAATATTTTATGTTACAGAAAGAAATTAGCTAAGAATTAACGCGCTATACAATGTTGGGAAGTTACATACATATGAATACCTATATCGCTGTCACTCACCAAGAAACATTACAATAACCATTCCACATTTGAAATAAAAAAAAACACAAAAGAAATAATAATAGCAAAAATGGAAACCGGCAGGTCAAAGAACGCTGGCTAGCAGACACAAAATTACTTTAACCGAAGTCAACGTGACCCACTGGCAATTACAAGAACTACATATACAGAGTGTTCGGAAATTCATATTACAAGCTTCTAGGGTTAGTAGAGGGGACAGAGTCGACAATATTATGAATAGGAAGCCATGTGCGGAAACGTAGGCCTACCGTTACCGTGCTACAGCCATTACAATGTGTCGGATGTGCCAGTGTTGTTTTGCAACCGACAGGACGTCAGAGGATAACCTGATGGCTACAGGCAGTGATTTTTGGTGAAAAGAATTATGCAACATATTGTTTCAATACCTCACGTTCACATCTGCAGTTCTGGTACGTAGTTATTGGCAGCGAGTATTCCTGTAGAGGCGTCACTCATTTGACTGTGCCAATGAGAATAACATCACTGCGACAACACACGTCTGCGACTAGCGGGTAGATCACAAATATGTTGAGAGTTGTAAACAGACAATCACTGACCATGAGGCAGAAATGCATACGTACACGCGAGACACTGAAACAAAATGTTGCATAATTCTTTTCACCAAAAAACACTGGCTCTACTGATGGCATGTGACGTTTACCCTACTATGGTATCATGCCTGGAGCCCCATTCACGTGCCTGTGTGTCTCCAATCAACATGGTTCAGTTCACGTTGACGAGTCAAACGTCACTTAATTCTGTACCTTACGTCACGCCTCATTTGACATCGCGCTCTTCTGACGTCATACTGACTATCCAGTTGCAAAACACTGGCACATTCGACACATAGTAATGGCTGTGGCAAGACGGAAACGGCCCGTTTCCGGACATGGCTTCCTGTTCAGAATATTGTCTACTCAGTCCCCTCTACTAGCCTCGAAGTTTGTAATATGAATTTCCGAACATCCCACGGAGAAAGATCAACGCCCATAAGTTTGCACCAGTCCAACTGCCAAGAAAAAAAAAACGCACGGACACAAGAAAGACAGGCCCATAGTGAGTGTATGATGAAGTTTTGGGAGGATAAGAGTGAATGAGTGAGTGATTTTGGCCAGCGCTCAACATCGAGGTCTTCAGTGCTGGTGAGGGGTGCCATGAGGTGAGTGTTGAGGCGCGCCGGAAAGAAAGGGTGGGGGAAACGGGAGATCCCCGAGAAAACCCGCCGACTAGCGGCATCGTCCGGCACTATTTCCACATGCGAAAATCCGGGGACCGACCCCACCGGGAATCGAACCCGGATCGCCTCTGGTGGGAGGCGAATGGTCTGACCACTCGGCCACCGCGGCCCCGGGGAGGATAAGAACAATAGGCTACCACTGGTAACAAATTGTTCTACATGCTCCTTCGAAGGCTAAACGTATTATTAATATTATTATTAATAATAATATTAATATTAATAATGGCAATAAAACAGTATCTAAGGGAGGGAAAAATATAAAATTTAACTTCTTCTTAAACGCATGTGAAGATAATGGTATTTAGTCTAACTCTTCCAACAACATTTCTCGAAAAGATATACTATCTCACTGTAAGATTCTGTGTGAGATAAAAAGTAAGGCTGCACAGTAAAAAACAATGTCAAACACATACATGTAGCAATTTTACGCAAAAAGAGTACAAAGAGGAACATGTGACCTAGGGCGCGGTCTACCGCAATTTTCATCACCATTATTTTATTTTTTATTTGTACCATATATTTTTATTCTTATTTTAGACGCAAAATGTGACTAAATTTGGCTCTTATGAAATTTTTATATATCTCATAGTTTTCGCGTAATGGCTTGTTAAAGTCATATTTTGCATGTTTCCGTTTTAACGACTACAATAAAACCAACTGCTATACCAAACTCAAAAAAATCACAGTGGATAAAAACATTGCAGGCTACAATGTCATGCTCATAAAAATAAATAATAAAAATTATTTGTGTTAAAAAAAGTATTGAATTTTTTAATTTTTTTTATTTTCAGTTTCAGCATTTTTTTTATTCAAATAATTTTTTATTCTTCATTTTTATGAGCACGACACTGTAGCCTGCAATATCTTTATCCACTGTGATTTTTTTGAGTTTGGTATATCAGTTGGTTTTAGTGTAGTCGTTAAAACGGAAACATGGAAAATATGACTTTAACAAGCCTTTACGCGAAAACTATGAAAGATAAAAAAATTCATAAGAGCCAAATTTAGTCACATTTTGTGTCTAAAATAAGAAAAAAAATCTGGTACAAATAAAAAATTAAAAAATGGTGATGAAAATTGCGGTAGACCGCGCCCTTAACGGGTCGTCCACATATGCCTTTTCTTTATTGTGTTTATCTTTTACACAAGACAGATGTAATGAAAGGGGTGTGGCATTTCCTTTTACTCGGGATGTTTGTGTCGGCTCTCTGGACGAATTAGAAGGGAGGGGCAGTTAAATTAGTTCAGCTTCCTTGGCACAAAGAGTATAAACCTGCTTCTTAAAGCAGGCAGACAAAACATCCAGTACCATAAATTAGATATGTTTGAAATGTTATATTTAAAAGGTGAGGCTCAGTAACCTTTTACGATAAAGATTAAAAAAAGCTGCATTAATAAGAATGGAAATACATATTAAGAAATACAAATTTGAAGTAAAAAAGTGTTTTTTTTACATTAAAATACTTAATTACTCACAAATTCCAGGGTACTGAAAAAAAATCCTAAACGGTCTTATATATGTCGCACGGAGACGAATAAAAATGCAGTGGTACTTTGAGGTAGGCAGCGTCTTGCAGGACATTCAGAGCACAAAAATATTTTAATGCTAGCCGATTCATAACATACTTACATCATCCACCATGCAAGCTTTTAACTAGCGATAAAAAGGCCCAATATCTCAGCTTGCATGTCTCCAGCTAAAATGTTGGTTGAAACATTTTGCAGGGATTTCTGACCGCACAGTCGCCGTCTTCAAAAAAATTGACATACCCAACTAAGAACATCGTAAATGAAATTTTTGTCACTTTGTAATAACTCGCCCTATTCGCCCGAGTTCTATCTACTCGCAATTATATGATGCATAGGTAGGAAATTAATTTGTTACTGACGAATTTTTCGAAACCTAAAACTGTACACCTGTCTTGACTATTTATTTTATGCAGATACAATGTTCTTAGCGTGAGTGGTTGAAGTATACAGTATATGTTGTAACCTTATTCTAACGACATTCTATTCAGGTTGTATTTTAATTGTATCTGTTCATCTTCTTTTACGGCTGCAAAAAAGATTACCGTCCACAGCCGGGTTAGCTAGTTGCTGCATAACACGATTGCTACCATAGGGTTGGGTTACCATAGGGTTGGGTTACCATAGGGTTGGGTGACCAAAACTACAAGTGTGGACACCCATAAAACGCACACGCCTGAAATCTTAAGAATACAGCCGAAACTCACGTTCTGCTGTAACAACTTATTTGAAGCTGTTTTGGACGTATCAAGTACCTTGACATTCTCGTGATGTGGACTTCTAATACCGCAGCAACGAAACTCTAATTTTGAAGTTGAAAATTACTGGTATCTTACGTCGCCTTTCCACACCTGAAGCTAAAATGGGAGACGACTTAAGTAGATTCAATGAGAGACAACTACTGAAAAACTACTGTATCCTGATAATAAAGACGAGTAAGAGAAAATAACTTAGCGGAATAAGAATTACACGTTTTTGTAATGATTTTGTAAGGTAATATACGTGTCTGTTGGTAGACATTTTCTGCTATTTACACGTCTGCCAGGTTTTTTTTCTAACTAAGAAAGACAAATTTTACTCTTCTCTGAAATATGTTAAATTTACTGTGTTTTTAATCTATAAGTTAGCGGTGATAACACCTTCGTGTATTGTTGCGTACTGCACAAGCTGTCTGGTAATTATTTTAAAAGTATTTGCTAAAGCTGAAACTAAATCCAAATGCAGCCCTCATCCATGGCATGGCTGCGATTTGATCACGAAAAGGAACACAACTGGCCGTGTAGTTGACGAGAACTTGTGTCGCCCACCAAAATGGTTTTGTCTCATTTCACTACTTCGTACTTTTAACACTTCAGGAAGATTTGAAACTAAGATGGCTCATTTGCTATTTACCTTGTATTGTGTTACGCACATCTTATCTGAACTAGATAATAATAATAATTAGGAAACACTTATAGATAATACTCCATCACAATTTAATGAAAATTAAACGACATCTATTAACAACTGCGTACAACATACATACAATCATAAATGCAATCCTTATACAACAAAACTTCACCGTAACGTCTTAATTTATGATACAAAAATGAACAAATGTTGCATAAGAGTTGTCACATCTTTTAGCTGCGAAAAAATATATTATATATATATGATTACAAAAGCATGGGCTTTGGCGATACGCGAGGAAGTTCAAGGAAATTTCTGTGTAGCGACGTAGCAATGACCACATATAGCCTTTTTCACGACGATACCATTTCTCGTCCTCCCCTCGCCCGCATTTAATGAATTTTAAATTACTGCCTAGAGTGAGTTCGGTGACAGAATAACAGGGGTAGTTCCTGAGCACTAGTGCGAACTACACGATGATACAGGAGAGGTGGAGTGATGTGTGAAAGATTTTTGGTCAGCGTTTTAACATCGTGGTCTTTAGCGCCGAGGAGCGGTGGAATGTACGGACGTAAAGAGGGAGGATCGCTAGACAATCCGCTGACCAACAGCAGTGTCCGCCAAGACTTACCACAGAAGATAATCGGTAGCGATCCTACCGGGAATCGAACCCACACCATCGCGGTGGGACGCAAGTTTTCTAACCAATAAACCACCCTACAGGCGCGACTAACAATTTATGAGCACCAAGATGGCAGTAAATGGATCGGCACCAGCGTTAATGAGGACGATCCGTCGTATTCAGTGCACAACCGGGCGACTAACACCACAGCGAACAAACAACCTTCCATACGAAGCCGGGATGTCATAGCTAGCACAATGGACGCTGATTGGTCCACACGGCCTTGCAAAGTCACAGCTGACTTTTAAATGCAAGTCGGTTCCCGTGACGCACGGGTTTTACGAAGTTCTACTTGTATATTGCGGATGCAACCTGTCCAAAAGCTAAAATATGTCTCTCGGACGAACTAAATTACGAGGGAGATCCTTCCACACTCTTCCTAAACGGCAACACTGATGTATTTTTAAGGACGTTGGACCCGCAAAAATCCAAAATTTTATATTTGTGCCAAACACTGTTCAACTTTTACACTTAAGATAACATGTCATTACTCCAAATAAAAAAAAATTAGGTCCCATAGTTTTAGCATAATCACCTATCAAAGTCGCAAAATGGCAGTTGCGGTGTAGCCAAAATAATAAAAAATAATTAACTTGCAGAAACAAGATAATTCATATTAATTCTTAATGATGTGAGCTACTTCAAGACACTTTTGTAAACACAAAGCGATACATTTTTGTATTTTAAAAAAATTGACGAAAATGAGCAAATTTTTGCATAACTTTGACTTTTGGCTACTACTGAAATTTTCAAAACTAACTTTTGTCAGCCGTGTCATAAAATGCATTGATACACTGACTATCAGTTACTGTAATTTTGAATTTATCAGTAAATTACTTTTATTGATTTTGGCTACACCGCAACGGCCATTTTGTGACTTTGATGAGTGATTATGCAAAAACTATGGGGCCTAAATTTTTTTTATTTGGGGAAATTACGTGTTATCTGATGTGCAAAAGTTAAACAGTGTTTGGCGCAAATATAGAAAAATGAAATTTTACGGGTCCAACGCCCTTAAGGCGACAGTTTTATAACAAATATTGGACTAAGATTGTATTTGGAATATAACTAGAATATAAAGAAACGTACACGTTAGAAGAACTCGCCGAACATAAAAAAGTTCGTTTACGTTGGCGTGAAGGACGCCGTCGTCCTGGGATTTCATGCTGCAGAAGCGGATGAGCGCCAAGAGGAAGACTAGCGCATTTTTGAGCGTGTTACTCATAGAGGTGACGAGGCATGCGGTGAACGAACAAGAATCGGCCTTAGCTTCCGCGCGCTCCCGGACCAAATCGCGCTCGTTTTCAGATCACAAAAAATTCAAAACACTATAGGTTATTTTAGTAACACGCAACATAGCTTGCTTTGACTCTCCTATGTATCTCGGGGCATGTACACCTACACATAACCGATGCAAAATCGTATCATTTCGCTGAACATGAATTTTTTTTTAAATTCATAAAGATTTAATTAAAACTCAAAATGTACATTTCCCGTAAAAAATTTCCTTGCAGTAGAGTAATAGCCTCCGAGGAAAGAGAAAACACGCGATCGTTTTTTGGCAATTTCCCCGAGTTTAAGAGTGCGTGGTAGAGAAATAATCGCTGAAAACATCCCTTGATTTCTACGCTTTTTTCGAAGCCAATGTGGATAAAATACTCAATAACAATCCAAGATAATGCTATTTACCAACTTTATAGGTAAATATTTATCCAGAATTACTCATTTGTTACGCGTGATCTCTTGCACCGCAGTTAAATGCACGAGGTTCCGGCGTCAGAGATTGTGCCTCAGAAGTTTGTAACACTGGAAACAATTTTGTTTAAAACGCTACTGTTTAATTTTCGCAAATTGGCTTCAACAAGAAACCTACAGTTATAGATGAATGCTTTTAGCCTTGAATATGTACCACGCCCTCTTAACGACGCCTAATACGAAGGGCGACACTGACTTTACGTTCACCAGCAGTGCTTTTATATTAAAATTCCGGACTGGACTGAAATGTTTTTATAGTAAAGTTTTCGATTCAGATTGACATGTAAATATGAACTGAATCCGTGTCTACAAACATCTCTTTCCGAAAGACTGAACTACGGAACAAATGACTGCCAAAAAGACACGAGGCGAATATTTGTTAGATATTTCGTTAGAATTTATTCATCAGGACATTTTGATTTGCAACTTCCCAGTATTTTTTACAACATAAAACAGTTTTATCAAGCGAGCTCAGGGCGATTAGAGCCTCTTACATAAAAAAAACGATTCAATATGGCGACCGGTTATTTTCATATGCAGTGCAAGTGTCAAGTTTCTATCTTTACAAGAAATGCCTCAAAAATTGACAGATCAATGTAATTATGAAACATAACGTTAATTATCTGAGTTAATTACGGACGGAAATACTTAAAATTTTGCAGATACAATATTCATTATGGTATGGAATTGTTGTCAAAGTTTCATTACGAAATTCTAAAATAACATTTTCTAGGACTCACTCTCAAAGTAAACATTTCAATCCGGATTCCACAGTTCAGTCACCTCGCCGACTGGACAGGATTATTCACTCCACTCCTAGTTCAATCCGGATTGAGTTTTTCTCTAAACGTAGTAGGCCTGCATAGGTCGCTATGCGCTAAGAACTGAACTAGCGTGCAAACTTTCCGTCTAACCTTTTTTTACTACGGGACTGCAGTGACCATGTAAATTTATTTGTGCAAAATATGTAGTCAAGGTTAATGCTTAGTACTATATCAGAGTTCGGTACATATCCTATTGGTGCAACAAAGCTGATGAAAGCCATATATCACTATGTCGCGCAGTTTTGAAACCGCGTTAAAAATGTTCGTTAACGTCTTGACAGTGACACTTCATATTCTTCTGAAGTAATTTTTATTTTCATAAATTAGGGTATCACCTTCAAGCTACACACTTATTCTTACATTTGCCAGTTTATTATTAACCTGGAATGTCGAGACCACGGTTTTAGATGGAATAGGTTTAAGGGTGTTCAAGTGGGTAAAAATTCATAATTTTATATTTGTATGAAATTGTGTTAGTTTTGTAGACATTACATAAGAGTACATTAACCTCAAACGAAAAAAAAAAATTAGCCCATACAGTTTTCCTGTAATGTCACTTCAAAGTCAAAATTTGCGTATTTTTACTTCATACAAAACTTGAAAACCAGTAAATATAATGAAATGGACAAAATCTCATCAAAACTACACGTCACCATCAACGGCTTGAAGCATATACAAACCCACTATAAAATACTTTTGTGTTTAAAATAAATTTCTAAAAGTACCAAAAAATTTTTCAAATTTAGAAATTTATTATTTCACATAAACATTTTTCGTAACGGGTTTTATATTCTACAAGTTATAGACAGTAACACGTAGTTTTGATGTGATTTTTTTCCATTTCATTGTGTTAACTGGTTTTCAAGTTTTGTATGAAGTAAAAATATGCAAATTTTGACTTTGTAGTGCCATTACGGAAAAACTAGATGAGCTATTTTTTTTTTTTTCGTTAGAAGTATGTGTACTCTCAAGTAATGTGTACAAAACTAACACTATTTCATATAAATATAAAATTACGTTTTTTTTCCCACTTGAACAACCTTAAGTCTCAATCTTGAAGTATGTATATAGAGTACATCGCAGATTCGCTATATAAGTGCGTGTGTGTTTGTGTGTGTGGGGGAGGGGGGAGGTGCATCTGGGGGCTGTGGTTGTTGAGCACCGAGACACGAGACAGTCCATACAGCACCTCAGCTAATGTTACAAGAGAAACTGGACTGACTTCCTGGAAGCGTCTGAATCGGAACTAAAATGAATTGACCATCTTGACATTGACTTATGACTTATATCATGTCTATATTGTTTGTGAAAATTATTTGTTACTCCTTTTATACTTCGGTGTAGTTTACGACTTATGTCTGCAAGTCTGCCCGTATTTGCATGTAACGCCTTGCTCTAAATAAATAATGTTAATAACGTCATTTCTGGCAGGAAGGTTGCAGCAACACTGGAGTAACCGCCTTCGAACCCCGACGAGTGACGTCAGCAAGATGGTATCTCGTAGGTCTACGTAGAAGGGTCGCATGTTAACTTCAACTAGAACCACACGTCCCACCGTCACTGTCTCAAGACGTGATGTGCATACTTATCCAAGACTTTACACGTCTCTTCTAAGATTCTGATCGCTGCTTCGGCGCACACGTTCTCCTTCACGTATTGTTTTTAAAATGTTAATAACGCATACAACATGGAAATTTCAGTGCGAGATCTGCTGAATATTTGCAGGTTAGCGGGACCCCCTACCATAGTCATAGGCTCATAGCAACCATAGGCCGCACGGTAATTTCAATCTCCGCAACTATTGCAAAAATGTAAATTAAATACTACATTTAGTACCGTAGGTCTACAACTATTTAAAATAAAGCATCTAAAGTTGATCTATTAAAATAAATTTATTGGTATTGAAGGAAAACATTTCTGTGCTATTTACCAAAAAGTGTATTTATAGAAAAGTTGAACATCCCGTGCGGCACCTATACTAAGGTATGTCATCGAGGATGATGGTATTTTGTTACCGATACTCATTATTTATTCTGCTAGCAACCACACACTTTAAGGGCGTGGTATTATGCAATTTTCACCACCATGTTTTCACTTTTATATTTGTATCAGGTATTTTTTTTTTCTTGTTTTAAACACAAAATGTGACTAAATTTTTCTCTTATAGAACTTTTTATGCCACATAGTTTTTGCGCAATGGCTCGTAAAAGCCAAAATTTGCATATTTCCGTTTTAAAGACGACACTAAAACCAACTCACTTATCAAACTGGAAAAAATTCACAATGAATAACGATGTTGTAGGCTACAAGTTCAGCTATGTTAAACCACAAAATAAAATATTTTTGTATTTTTAAAAATATTCTTGCATTTAACATTATTTTTTAAATCTCAGCATTTTTATTTAAATACAAAAATGTTTATTCTTTCTTTTTATGTACGTGACTTTGTAGTCTGCGGCGTCTTTATCCACTGTGAATTTTTCAGTTTGGTATATCAGTTGGTTAAAACGGAAACATGAAAATTTTGACTTTAACAAGCCATTACGCGAAAACTAAGAGAGGTAAAAAAAAATTCATAAGAGCCAAATTTAGCAACACTTTATGTCTAAAATAAAAAATTAATATCTGATACAAATAAAAAATAAAAACATGACTATGAAATTTGCTGTATACCGCGCCTCGACAGTCTCTCTTGATCGACGAGAGGTATGAAACACAAATAAAACGGCACTACTTTTCGTAATTCGTTTCTGAAGCAGATTTAAGCACCCAGGTATTTACGTTAGGACAAAAGTATTTATGGGCAGCGGTAGTTTTATAAAACTTTTACGGCGTCTCAATAGTCTCAATAACTATATCGGTATGCACGAGAAACACAGCTCAATGTGAAAATGAGGTTCGGCGTCGCTACATCATCATCGTACTGTCGCTTCTATTGATACATCAAATGTCCTCTTATCAACTACAACTATTTCTATGTTAATTAAGAATATAGGCTGTTGAAAAACTGACTGTCAATATTTTGGAGGAACAAGTCTCACACCTAGCGGAACAAAATGCTATGACACAGGTCCAAAAATGCGTCACTTATACAGAAACAAAATATTTTGTGGTAGTATTGACCCTGCCAAATAATTTTTGTGGTCACCATGAAAATATTATGTTATCACTACTAACATATTACGGCCACCTAAAAATTATTTTGTGTTTACTACAAAATGATTTGGCAGGGAACATTTACTACAAAGTTTTTCTTTCAGTGTATGCAGTACAGTTTACAGCACATGACGCGGTGCAGAGCGTGCGGGCTGGATCGTGTTTCCGAGGAATCCCATTGCAGCTATCATTGGCAACTACGTACCAGACGAGACGTATTTCATTGGACGGTAAGTATCGCCTGATTGGGCGCGCCATGCACTAAAAGTCATAAACCTGTCTGTAGTATAGGAACGGTGGGTTTCCGGGCCGATGTTATATACACTCTCGTTCCTCTAGATGTGAGCAATGTTTTCCCAGAATATTGACAGCCAATTTTTCAACATCCTGTATACGAATATCATAATAAACATTTAAAATGTCTACAAATTCAAATTGTCCAGTTTTGCATTGTATCACAATTCACAACCAACGGAAATATTTTTCAATTGCAAGCGTTCTCCTCCCAGTACATAAGATAATTCGCTAGGAGTTAACCGCCACACACAGATTGCTCTTTACATTTGAAGAAAAAAAAATTATATTCATCGTCAGTTCCCAGTTAAATTAAAATAGGCAGTTGTATTACTACGTCTAGTTTTCCGATGGGTCACATTTCACACAATGTTCACAATTCCCGAGGCACATGATGGTGTGGTTTACCTGTGATTGTTGATTCTCAAATACAAATAGTACGGTCTGATAAAACATCACTGATTTCCTTCTGCATTTGTAATTAACTTATTCGTCATGTTTCAAATGTTTCGAATTACCCTGAAGAGGCTTGTGCACCTGACATATGAAGTGTTGTAAGTGTGCCGCGCCTATTCTTTTGTACGCGAAACAACTAAACTTATTCACAATATGTTTATCTACGAAAAGAACACGCGGCTAAACCTACGCTTCTATCATTTTAATACAACATGCTTAATAGAAACATGTTTTGGGGCCCCTCAAAATGGCTAGCTATTTTACCGTCCGGAATCGTAAAACACAACGTTGGAAGCAAGCGTTGGATTTTACTAAAACCTTCCCACAAATAAAATTTTAGGGTCACGGTTTTAAATAACATAGGAAAAAAACTAGCAGGAAAACACTGCACGCCACTTTCGCGCGACGCGAATAGAAGCGACGCTGTTACCGTCGAGTGTAGGAAGCTGAACTTTATCGCTTCACTGTCTCCGCGCATCAAACGCGGAAAAATTACATCAGGTGTATAGCCCTCTGAAAACACTGGGAATAGAACCCACATGCATATTACATTTTTGCTGTGAATTATGTACGGAATAAGTCCACGTGAATATTCCTGTATATCGCAATCATGGTGCTATAAGATATAGTTTGCAGCTGCAAAGGCGACAGATTTGGCACAGCGAGCGGTACGGCGGCGGCCTGACGACCACACAGGAAGGACCGAATATTCGGGCGTCCGTACACGAATATGAACACTGGGCAATATAATTAATGTTTCCGAACCGAACAATTAAACTGGGATCGAGATGACTTCCAGTGTTGCCAGGTTCTCAAATTTAGTTTCTTACTAAAAAAAAAAACTAAATTTTAATGAATTATTATAACCATTATTAAAACAAGTTGTGCATATAGATTGCCACTGAACACAATTCATTATTTCATTATTACTACTGGTCACTTTAGGTGCCCTCTAACAACACAAGGTCTTGTTAGAGGCATACGGAGGACACGGAAGTAGGAGTCGGCCAGAGCCTATCCAGCATTCACCTGAAGTGATTTCGGAAAACCTTGCAAAGGTCGAAATCAGGATGGCCGGAACCGGGGATCGAACCCAGGCCCTACCGAATGCAAGGTTTTATTACTGCTCCCCACGCTCGCAGTAACGTCAATATTGACCTGTTTTTACCGCGAGGATCCAAACTCACATCAGGCGCTTACGGAAACCTTACTAGATCTACTCGATAGAGTAGCGATTACTCTAAAACCGGTCGGAACATTTTAACGAGTACAGTCTTACGGTTTTCGGAGTCTCTAAATATTCATCTCGATCTCCTGGCCGGAACTAATCAGTCTCCCCTGCTCAGAGCAGGGTACTTCCCGTGGATAGCCATCAGCAGTCAGGAAAAAAAAAAAAAAAAAAAAAAAAACGCGCGTAAAAAGTAAACTAAGCACACACAAAAAAAGTGTTGTAAAGTCTGTCTGGAAGAGTTCATCAAACAATGTCGCCAGAAGAACGTAATTCAGATATGGAAAAAATTATAAAATTATTACTTACTAGGCCTTATAAACAATTACATTTTTAATATTTTAAATTTATTTGTACATAATCTCTCGATTAATGATTAAACCCGCGGTTATGTGTAAGAGAACTTTCACTTTGCAATCATTTATTCCTATAGATAGTTTTGAGGTTAACAGTAGCATTTTTGTACGGTATACATTACTAATACGCAATTGTAATGCCATGTGCGTATATTGTACAAGTACAAAAGGATATTCTTCACTGTCCGAACTTGATCTAATAATGTTAAGTCTGCCAGATCGGTGACTGAAATATAACTTCTGCAGATTCTGGCGCATTTTTAAATAGACCGCCAACGTACAACTCTCCGAATTTATGAACGTTCGAAAAAAAAAAAAACCGTTAAACATCCAACGATTGAGTAGATCCGATCACGTGACCAACACTACCTAGTAGACTATGCATAGTACGTTTCCGTAAACGCATCTTATATTGGGCGAACAACTTCCGTGGCGGAACTGTTACTTTCAGCTCACAAACGAAACCTAATGCTCGAAGCTATTTACACAACGTTCCCCATCCGTTAAGCTGCAGACATAAATTAAATTAAATACAGTATTACCACTGTACGTTCGCGAAGTCGCGCCACGAGTATAGGCAGCCGTGCGAAACGGCGGAGGTAAATAAGTGGACTAATCTGAGGGATATTTTTCATATGTGAAATTACACAAAACAAAAACAAAACAGCCAATGAGACGACATTTTAGAGTACCACCTTTCCTTGTTTCCCAGGAAACTGACCTAAATACACAAACGTTCTCTACCATACCTATACTTTGTATCGCTAAATTACTAAACAGAGGGGGAGTGGGAATTTAACACAAAATATGTTAAATTTAATTAACTACTAAACATGATTCATACAGCTGATTTGCATTTTTAGAGAGCTTTAACAAGAAATTTAATACCTTATAAAATTTGGGTAGCTAAGCACAACTTCGGACATCCTCTCTACAAAAATCACATAGTTATATACTCCAACTGAAAATTCCAACCATTTATCTAAATTAGTGTGTGAAGTTACCAAATACATTATACCAGCATCTGAAATATAGCATTCCCCAGAAACTTGACAACACTGCGTCGCGAGTAAATAGTTCTGAACTTGTGTTTATGATTTGTTGTTGCTACACGGTTATTGTACTACAACGCCACAGTAAATAACTGTGAATACAAATACAACCAAAGATCTCGTTCAAGGAATTCTGTGCGCCACAAAAAGCTTTTGCTACTCAAAACTGTCCAACAAACGACCCGGAATTAGTGTACCCGCACAAATAATAAGATAACAAAATATTCCTGAAAATTAATTTACGGCGCAAATAGCCTAAACGAAGAGAAAACAAATATTACACTGGTACGTTTTTCGCATTTACTAATTTTGATAAGCATTGCCGATAACGTCAGATGATAAATTTACTCGATAAGATATGTACGGTATTCGTTTCACAAAAACGATTGCTATATTTGTAGAATTATTTTATCTGTTCTATTCACAATAATGCAATGCAATTAGAACAATATACTGCCCGACTGCTTACTCAACAATGTGGCCGTGAAAAGCGATATGGTATTTTTCACATACCGCATTGGGATACTGCGTTCTATAAAAATAATGTATTTCTATTGGAGAACCGCGCAGCGTGCAACATGTGCTGCGACCCTAGTAAGGGCGTTCACGAGGCGTAATTCGTAATTTTATATTTGCATGATACAGTATTCGTTTTATAAATATTACTTGTGACTTTTTCTCCATGTAAAATTATTTCGGCTCTCGTAGTCTTCACACAGCAGCATACCAAAGTCAAAATATGCAAGTTACAGGAACATGGTAATAACAAAAACCAACTGACTTACCAGAATGAAATAATTTACTTTCAAATGATACACTATGAGCCATATGCTAAAATATTTAAAAACATACAATGAAATTCCTTTCAACTTAAAAAAAAAAAAAAACCTGAAAATAAAGGTAGCCCTAATTAACGTCATTTATAGATTTTTTTTTTTTTAAAGAAAAGGAAATTGTTGTGGGTTTTTAAATATTTTAGCATTTTGCCCATAATATAATTTCAGTGTAAATTATTTCATTCGAGTAAGTCACTTGTATTCCTTATTCCTATGTGCCCATAACTTGCAAATTCTGACGTTGACATGCCACTATGGGAAGACTATGAGAGCTAAAAAATGTTCACAAGTGAAAAATGTAGTCACACGTATCGTCTATAAAACTAACACTATGCCATACAAACATACAATTATTTATTTTTGGGTATTTTGCCTGTTTGAGACCTGTTAACACGTGGGCAATAAGACCGACTCTTGCTCACTTTACACTTGCCTCATCGCCTCTGAGCACAAAACACGATAACTGGCAAGCAATCTTACATCAACGTTTGCGATGTGTTGCGACGAGATGCGATTATTCCTTCCTTTTTTTTTTTTTCGAAAATACTTAATGTAAAATACGTGTGTTGAGTGGTGAGGGGCGACATAAGGCGAGTATGGAGCAGCGACGGAATGAAAGGGCGGGAGAAACGTCAGATCCCGCCGACCAACGACATCGTCCGACACGACGAACACATGCGAAAATCCCGGGACCGACCCCCTCGGGAATCGAATACGAATCGCCTTGGTGGGAAACTAATGGTCTGACCATTCAGCCTCCACGGCCCCACAAATACACTTGTCATCCGTATTGTATATATACGAAAACAAGCGACTACCGTACTTAAAAAAAGTACTTACCGGATGTAGGTCTATGTGAAATCTAGATAGAAACATGCACTGAACTTTTCTAGCCGTTCCAATCTAAACTATTTAACGCAAATTATAACGGAAAGAACACACACTTCAAACTATGTCACTACAGTTTTAAATATTCAGCACGTTAATTACCAACATCATTTCTGGACCCCTCCAACTTGCCAAAAATGGGATTTACAGATTGCCGTATATGGAAAAATAACAACCGGATTCGGAGAAAACAATTATAGAAACAAACGTTAGACTTTGAATTATGCCGCCCAGGGATGCACATCCCCTCCAAAACCCAATGCACAAATCCACCCCCCCCCCCAAAAAAAAACTCAAAAACAAATTTACGAGTTACACTTCAGTACTGGAGAGATATTTTGGCTACCATTTCGTAAAAACAATCGTAAACAAATACAACTGCTCTGGTTTTTACTAGCCTACTTTGTAGGTAATACCAAGATAGCATTTGTACAGTCATGAAAACGTTTTTCGTTTATGATTTAACATTTTATTATTGAAAAAACCCCACCAAAAAAAAATTTCTAAATGCGCAACTTGCGTAATGATCCTACGTTGTGATACAGAAGATCGATTAAGTTTGTATCTATGCCTTGTGACAAAAGTTTTGATATATCGACTGAAACAGCTGTTATCGAGAAGAAACAGATAAATCCAAGGTGGTACGGATCAATGCCCCTTAAAAGGATACTTCAAACTTTTAAAAATAAATGGTGCGCAAGGGAAGCGGCTGGGGCAAACCAGGTGGGAAGACCCCGAGTGTAGCCTCCCGGAGAGCGGACAACGCGAGGCAGTAACAGAAATAGCGAGGCGGATATAACGATGAGCGCTGAGCCACAAGTGGCACGGCGGCTCCAGACCACACATTGGGAAACACGTGATGCAGAAGATAACAACTGCGTTAAGATTCTAAATAAACATTTGATTAATTAAAACTGGCTGTCCTGTTGCGACTTCGTCCGCGTGTACTAATAGAAAAGACCAAGAGTAGTAACGAAAGTTGCTGATCTCTGAGAAAATGTTAATCCTGATATATCCTACATTAGTGAGAAGCCCATTAACTGGTTGTGCGAACGTGCAATTTTGACACCAAAGAACAACAGGGTCTATGAAATCAAAGACATATTGCTGAAAAGGAAAAACATCGATTAGCACACCAAGCTAGAAGAACGTAATGATAAAGAAAAAAATCCCCAGATGATGTTCGAAAACGAAAAAAATATGAAGCTAACTGTTAAAAATACAACAAATACAAACAGCTTTGATATAAATGAAACTGTGGAGGTATGATGCAATGGACTCGGTACGTAGTCTCGTCATAAACATACATAGGGACGTGCAAACAATTCTACGAGTTGGAAAAGTTTGAGGAGGGAGGCGGTGGCGGAAAAAATTAGCTTTGATCGATTGGGTTTTTGAAGGAAGCGGTCGAATTATATATATATAAAAAAAAAAACCTCTTTCAATGTGATGGGCACTTTGAGTGATCGTCTACACATTGATTCCAACAAATAAACCAATGGCATTCTGAAATGCTGTAACACTGCGAAAATAAGAATGAGCCAATTACATTATTTGCCCTCCATCCAACAGGTTTACTTAAGGGGCCTCCCTACCTGCTCTTCAAACGCGTTGCAGCGAGTTGCGGCTATTTTTGTTTTGGTGAAACTATTTAACGCTAAATATATTTGTATATCTAAGAAAAGAACACAAACTTCAGAATATGTCGCTATAGTTTAAAAAATTCGGCACGTTAATTAGAAATATTATTTTCGGGCACCTCAAAATGGCAAAAAAAAAAAAAAAAAAAAAAAAAAAAAAAAAAAAAAAAAAAAAAAAAAAAAAAAAAAAAAAAAAAAAAAAAAAAAAAAAAAAAAAAAAAAAAAAAAAAAAAAAAAAAAAAAAAAAAAAAAAAAAAAAAAAAAAAAAAAAAAAAAAAAAAAAAAAAAGGTTTTCCAGACTGTCGTATGCGGGAAAATAACAGCCGGATTCGAAGAACACAACTATAGAAACAAGCGTTAGACTTTGAACTATGCTGCCCACCAATAAAATAATGCGGTCACCGCTTAAAGTCCCATAAGAAAAATGATAATAGTAAAGTACTGCACGTCATCTGAGTAGCTTGTGCGGATAAGCGAAAATTAGACACACGCAAAATTCACGTTATCATTTTGGTAGCAGACTTAACTTCACTTTTCTATACATAGCAGAGCATAATTTACGATTCAATTGGCCACGAACTTTTGTGTGTTGTCATTTACGTGTGTTGCCTCTTTACACAGATTGGCGTCTCTACCGTGTAAGCATTCTCCGCGGCAAGTCATGACAATATCGGCCAGCGGGAGGCGTCGACCGAGCCTATAGACACTTTGAGTATAGTCAGCTGTCAGAAAATAACGCGAATTTAGCATGTCTCTAGAGATAATGCATTACATACGTCGGTTAGTGACAACCATACCGCTCCTGCGGTCCTGCCTCTCTCTCGCACACAAATTCAGCATATTTAGAGAGGCCCCTTAAGGTCCCTGCATAGATAGGATGCGTTTGTGTGTGTGTGAAGTATAAAATCAATGAAGTGGTAAGGGTGCCGCTGACCGGGGTATGTAATGCATTATCGCCTCTTCGCGCAAGCCACTCGGCTGGTGTACAGTGTTTTACTATTACTCTTTTCCTTATTGTGACGAAATAATTTTTTCTGTGGGCAGAATAGTTCAAAGTGTAACGTTCGTTTCTATTGTGTTTTTAGAATCGGGTTATTATATTTCCATATGCGGCAGTATGGAAAAGCCATTTTTGGCCATTTTGAGGGGCCCGAAAGGACGTTTCTAATAAACGTGCCGAATTTATAAAACTATTGCGACATAGTTTGAAGTGTGTGTTCTTTTGGTAGATACACGAATAGAATTCGCGTTAAATAGTTTCGTAAAAAAAAAAAAAAAAAGAATAATCGCGATGGGAGACTCGGCAGCTCGTGCCAAAAATAACGCACTTACTAGTAACGCATCCTTACTTCCGGCCCTAAAACGCGGGTAAATGACCGTATAGAGCAGCGGTTCCCAACCATTTTTTGCTCGCGGAGTCTTTGTGTATATGTCCCCCTAAAATTTTTTGAACCTGTGGACCAAACTTCATCGAACTTGGTACACATATTGAAGTAACCTGACTTGACGTTTGTGTATTTCATGTCATATTCATATTTTCTAAATTGCAGCAATTTTTCGATCACATCAAAGGAACGCTAATTTAGAATTTCATCAAACTTGGTACACATTATGAACCTAGTAATGTTACTTGACTTGTGTGTATTCAGTACCTACATGCCATGTATACAGTTCCAAAATGGTGGTCATTTTTAATTTTTATCATAATATATCATATCTGAGGAAATTTGTCTCCCAATTTCATTAAACTCGGTACACATATACATTTTGTTCATACTGTGTTCAAATTTTTATAATGGTGGTCATTTTTATATTTTTAGCATAGTATAACATATCCGAGGAAGTGTTTTTCTGAATTTCATTAAACTTGCTACATATATAATAACATTGATTAAACTAACTTGACTTTTTTTGCAATTCATTCATACTGTGTTCAAATTTTCATAATGGTAGCCATTTTTATATTCTTAGCATAGCATATTTTTCTGAAGCTCATTAATCTTGGTATACATATACTACTTTGCAAGTTGACTTCTCTGAATTTTGTTCCTCCTGTAGTCATCTTTTCAAAATGGTGGTCAATTTTCTATTTTCAGCAAAAAGTAACCTATCTTAGGATATCTTTTTCCAAATTTCATTAAACTTGGTTCACATATGCCACTTAGTAGGCTGACTTAATTTTTGTGCACATATTTTGTTCATCTTGTGTTTATATTTTCTGAATTGCTGCCATTTTTATATTTTTAGCCTAGTACAACACATCTGAGGAAATAATTTTTTTAGACTTTTACTAATCTTTCTATACATATAGGCCTACTGCTTGGTAAGTTGAAGTGACACTTGTATTTTTCATTAACCTAACATTTATATTTTTAAAACAATAGTAATGTTTCTATATTCAACATAATTTCATACGTATCTGAAGAAATATTTTTCCAAATTTCATCAAACTGGGTAAGCTATACAAATATTTCTTAGTGGGCTGACTTGGCTTTTGTGTATTGTGTTCATCCTACATTCACATTTTTAAAAGTATGGCTATTTATATAAATTTAGCATAATGACATATCTAAGGAAATACTTTTCCTAATTATATCAAAATTAGTACTCATTTACTTGTTAGTAAGTTGCATAAACTTTAATGTATTTTATTATATTCCTATTCATAGCTCCAAATTAGCGGGCATTTGAACATCTTTTCCGAATGCACAAAACAGCAAAAAAAAAAATTGTCAAGATTTTTCTCAAAATTAGTACGTGTCTCACTTATTAAGTTGACTTGGTGTTAGTTTTTTGTTCATGCCATTTTGTTTAAAAATTGTATAGGTAACTAACTGACTGAACACATCTTGACTATACGAGATACATGAGTAACAATTTTTCAGTACTACTTTATATCCGGTACACAAGGTTTTTACTTTTTTGTTCATGTCCTGTTCGTATTTGCTAAATGTCGACCATTTGAACATATTGTGAAGACACAAGATATATAAGGAACACTATTTGAGAATTTCAGTAAATTTAGTGCTCACATAATACTTATTAAATTAACGTGACATTTTCCTGTTTCATGCCATATCCTTATTACTGAAATGGTGACAGTTAAAATCGTTTTAGATCATACTAGATATCTGAAGAACCCATTTTTCAGAATTTCATCATCTCTGTACACATAATTCGAAGTAAAGTGACAAAACTTTCATGTATTTTATTTATGCTATGTTAACAGTTACACAGTGCCAGAATTTTAAAAAAAAATTACGTGAGATATCTAAATAAACAACTAATTTAACAGAATTTCAAGGAACTTCATACCCACATAGTACCAAATACAGCCACTTCAGTTTTATGTATATTGTCACTGGTAATACTATATTCAATTTTTAATAACTGTTGTCCTTCAATTTTTTTTAATCACACGAAGTAACTTGAGGACTGTTTTATAAATATTTTCAAACTCTGTAAACATACAATATTACGAAAGGTAACATGAATTTAAAGTTGTTGAGTCAAGTATATAACCCAACTTTCATGATTTCTCAACTTGATCACATTAGATTTAATACACACGTCAAGAACAGCAAGACATATAGAATGCCAATTTGATATTTATAAACATTACTGTCCAAAGTCTTGTTGTGGTCAACCAATAAACTAATTTAATATCAAAAGTTTACAGCGATATAAATCTGGAAAAATATCACTTAATTCAATTATTTATGTTATTATACTAAAAATTATAGCTAGTACTTCTCAAGGGAGGATATTTTATTTACAGAATTGCTGTTAAAACTAATCAGATGACCTCTTCACAGGTGGTAGACAATATTAGTACCAGCATAATTAAATTAATGCTAGAATGATTAACACTTGATAAAATGCACGAGTTTGTCCCTAGGGATCGCAGTTGGTTACCCTAGAAAAAAGCTAGCCAATTTGACCTTCTTGAATTAGGTACTACAGCTGTTTCGATTTTTCTTGCAAATGTGAAGCCCTTGCATGTAAAGCATTGTTAGCAGCATTAATTTAGCCTGTTATTTACTTTGTCTAGAAGGAGGCTATTACATAATAAAAAATTTAAATGATTACCAAATGACCACTCCAATTAAATTATACATCACCACCAGGAACATAAAATTCACTACAGCACTAACCATGATGTTAAAACTGACAAGAAAATTTTGTGCTATTTGCCAACTGTGTTTTTCTAGTAGTTTGTAATAATGTAACTATTAGTACTCATAAATATCATGACGTTTCTTACCTTATGAAATAACCAACCCACCTCCTTTCACTGAAGTAATCTGCTTTTCCTGTCCTCCCCACCATCAAATAACATATTTACTTATTATATATTGTTTCTGTGAAGTGTCTAGGGCTCATTGAAAAAAAAATCCCAAAACTTACATGAAGGGGCAAAAAAAAAAAAGTACTCTCAGTCTCGTACATTTTAAACCGGTAGCCTGTTAGTAAATAACTAAAAAAAAAAGTCAGTATTCTCTATCCAGATAACCGAGCACACCTACTAGGCTACAACTAGCAGGGACTGATCTAGGCTTTCCTTTGCCTGGGGCAAGAATTGTGATTTGCTCCCCCCCCTCCTTCCCATTACCTTTTTTCCATTTGTCCAATCAACCCAACAGTAATAAATGTATATTGCATTCATTGTTTTGTGCTCACGTAAATAACAGTATAAAATTTTAGTAGAAATACATAAAACTGTACTTACTAGCTACCATTAGCAGTGTTTTAAGGCAGATGGAATGCCACAGCAGAGATATCACAATTTTCGACATAACTTTTCCCCTTAGCTTATTATCAAAAATCAAGGTTCGATACTCCGGAAATTATACTTATGTACATCTTTTTACTTTATTACATAGTCACAGATTGTCTTATTTTTGAAACAGTGATGGCAGATAAGAAAAAGAGACATTTTTCCTATCTGCTATTAGTACTCCGAAAATAAGAAAGTATGTGACTATGTAATAAAATAAGGTGTACAAATGTGTAATCTACGGACTGTCGAACCTTGATTTTCTATAATAAGCGAGGGAAAATATTTATGTCTAAAATTGTGATAATTCTCTGCTTTGGCACTACATCCACCTTAAACTGTACACACTAAGTATAAGTACTGTATTTATAATATTGTATGGTGTTCAGGGTTAGTAAAAAATACAAAAATACAAAACTCGTAAAAAAATTATGGTAGATATTGTATCTTTTTACACTTGTTAACATGGCATTCCCAAGTAAAAATTTACAGCGCCCCTTCTAACCCGGCACAGTCTGCCCCCCTGCCACCCTACCCCCTAGAAACACCCCTGACAACCAGTCCCAAAAAGCAGAAAATTTGTCACACCTACTGGCTCAAAAAATTAATTGCAACAATAGGCCTCTAAAACTGTGTCTTTTAGACATTTAATAATGAGAATGACACAAATATTAATTTGTGAAATGGGTAACATTTTTTTGCAGTAGAGTTATGATCTTAAAAATCATACATAAGTTACCCTGAAAACCAATTTAAAACTTTTTACTGCTAAAACAAATCCTGATAGGTAATACTGTAATTTGAGAAATAAAATATACTGAAACTAATAATCATTACACTGCCTTGTAGTATATTATGGACTACTAGAAATTATAAACACTAGGCCTAATATAATTACAAAAAAATGATATTAATCACTGCAATACTAAACAAAATTAACATAAAAATGTTTACTCACAAAGAATATAACATTTTCAAACTTGAAACCTGGAGACGATGGGCTTCTTATTAAAGGTGCCGATTTACGCCTGGGTTTTTCATCTGCTATGAGAGTTTGTTGGGTCTGCTTGTCTAGCACAGTGCGTACTATACGGTGTGAAGCACGTCGTGCATCATTCAACACAGCTCCTATACGCGATGACAGCATTATCTTATATAGGTCTACACATCTCAGAAGCACACTCTAGCACTGTTTCAACTGAAGCCTTCAACACTACAGCACTATGCAACCGAGCTCAAATGCTGAGTAATGCACGAATAGCACAACGATCCTAACAGATCTCAAATAACTTGCTCAAACACAAAAAACTACTTCGCCAACAAGTTGGATCAATAGATCGTACACGGTTTTACACCACAACACAAAGGCAACAACCTACGTCGTATGATGTAAAATTTTGCACGTTCTAATCAGCACTCTGACTTTGTATGCCAGAAACATCTAGCGGTGTTCGATAAGAGCAACAAGCCACATTTGAAATCATTTCCAGCTTAGTTTTATCTCAGGTTGAAGAGATAAGATAACCAGAACATTATAAAGACCAGACATTATAAATAATGTCTGCATAAATGGATAAGGCAAGGAAAAAAAAAAAAAAAACATTTCTTCAAAAATAAAAAAATAAAGCTATGTACGGATACCTAAAATTTCAAACAATTATTGCTTACAATGTTATACTTCAGCTTAGAACTGATACCTTACTTGTTAAATGCTAACAGAATATTAAAAATATTAGCCTCAACTTCAGTTTTAGCATACTGAGACAGTCTCCCACAAGCTGCAGCAAACAGAAAAGTTTATGTAGAATTATTTTTTAGGAACATATCACTTCACAACATTATGTTTAGGCCTAGTGTAGGTGTGGTTGCACTGATAGGAGTAAATATTTAGACACATCTTAGTTAATCATAATTCACTTAGGTCCATGACTATGAACATTAAAAAATACATTGAATTTATCTCACAACTCATTCTACAACTTCTACTCAGACATATGAATTTTCTCCCTTAGAACTATATAGAACATACTTTTAAGGTGGGTCTCTAGGTGTATATGTGAGGAATAAAATTGATGGAGTGTATACAGATACAATATTTACTACTTTCACGAACCATGACTCAAGACATGCGGATTGGTGACCATCCCTCCCTCCACATAGAACACTAAAACAACTGGACACTATTTCAGAGCTTTACCCATCAGTACATTACATATTTAATTTATGACAATCTTTCATTTAAATGTTATGGCGTACTTGCTTCAGCATTCAATTAACATAGGCTAAGGTGTGAAATATCATAAGTGTCCACTATAATTAACTTACATTAATAATAATAAGTTTATCCTAGCAACAGGGCTACCGCTTGGTGGCGAGTGGACTATTCCCCATCCTCATCATACCAGCCTTCCAGTCCCTTCATACACTGTCCAGCCCCTCTCACAGTCACCAACTCATCCAGCAGAATATTCCACTCCCTTACCATCTTGATAAGCACAGAATGTCTACCCCTCTCCATTCTCCTCCACACCCTCTGAATCTTTTCACTGTTGGTTCCCCTCCCTTTGAATAATCCCTTTAATAATACAAAAAATGTGTGATTTTATGTTTTGAAATATGAATGTCTAGTAAAGCAAATCATATTCACTTGCAGTTTGCAAACGACCTATTACTGTATCAAAAATGTACAATTCCTGTAGTTCACTTAGAAATTTGTCTGTCATTTAATACTAAAATTGTATTAGTTACCATTAATAATCAAACCACATTTACAACAAAAATATATCTAAAAAGATTACTAATAAGTTAAATAAGATACAGAATGACAGCTTGTGGTGAAAGTGCATCTGGAACTGTTTAACAGAAGCTTTATTCAGTGTATGTTTATTTCAAATGTGTTGAACTGAGTTTCTAGGTATGTACATGACTGGCAGCTCTAAAAAAAATTTAATATCTTCAGAAAAAAAAATTCATGTTTACCAACACACACATTAAAGAACTACCAAAGCTTCTTAATATACTCAAAACTAACACGAGAATAATAAATGCTGACAGAACACACGTGGGCACATAACAAGAGACCTTCCCAGTTCCTGCCCTAGTGTACAAGACGTGTGTAGGCTAACCACCTCAATAATCTCACTGTCAAAGAGGCGAAAAGCTCCATAAACATATGCATACACATTAGCTAACAGGATGTTATGTAACATTAGGGCACACACACCAGGTTTATATATCTGGTCATGAACAAAATTTTTCACATTTATAATTACTACGAGACGAGCAGAAGAATTATGAATTGGTCCATATTGCCTGTTACACTGACTAAGTTTTTCCTTCTGAAATTGCACTCTCTACAGGTTGAAGATTTCCTAAATAAGAACAATGTGACTGACACTTAATAGGAACTATTCAAAAGTATAAATTAACTGCTACACTATTTATTCCAGCTAATGAAAGCCCCTAGAGAATCCTCATAAAACAATCATATGATAATACAACAAAGCTTGTGTTCATTTAACCATGAAATTATTGTAACGTAGTCACAATAAAAAAATGATAACTCTCAGAGTAAGACTAACCATATAACATGGTTTATGTATCAATTTTTAGTCTCAAATATATTGAGATGGGCAAAATTTAACATAAGTTAAAATAACAGCACTAATTACTACTTGGCTGTAACAGTTAGACCCTACACAAATAACAGGTTTCAGCACAAACAATGTTAAATTTATAACAAGATTGCATGAAGTTAAAGCAAGACTTAGATAACAGGGTTATGTGGAACAGCGTGGGATGGAACTGTATGTCTCCACGCATCAGTTTTGAAACCTGGCTCCGGCCATCCAGATTCAGGTTTTTTATAATTTACCGAATTTGCTCCAGGAGAATGAGAGATGGATCCTTAACTTAGGCCATGGCCTCTTCATAGTGTCTGTCCTTGAGTAAATTACGGTATGTGTACTTATCTTTGATGACTTCATTAACGTGAAATAGTGCCCAATAAAGGTACAAATGTAAGTTCCCATATATTTTTTTAATTAATTTATTTATATTTGATTGCACTCCAGAAACCCTTCACATGTCTTGTTACAAACATTTTAGAGTCACTATACATCCACTGTAGTCTATCCATTGACGAAAGCTGCTGCTCTGTCATCCACATTTTATAAATAAATGAACAAGTTAGTTTTAATAGTACATAATAGGTTTAGGCAGCAATTAAAATAATTATCATGTGAAAATGATTGGTCAACACATAGCCTAAGTTCAACATGCTGACTTGACTCACCTCACAAAGATATTACTGTGTCTCCAAGAATATTGCAGTAGAAGCCATTGATACACTGAAACAAACAAAAAAAAACAGTGACTTAATGCATCACATTTACATTTCCACACAAAAAGGCAATAAAGAACAAGCATGTTAAACCAAATTACCGTACTTGGAACAAATGCTTATTCACATTACCTACGTTCTAGATTAACCAAAATTATTGTTATAATGTATGAAGAGAGCTCGAAAAATGCTGAAAGAAAGAATGCAAGAAGGCAAAAGAATATGTACAAGTTTGTCCATAATAGAGCCTAACTTACTGTAAATAAAATATAAGTTACAGCACTTCATTACCTACTAGAGTAACAATGTAAAATCTATTTTAATTTGAATTTGTAATGTGAACATATAAGTTACAAAAAAACAGGTGTCTGTTGGGACATGCAGAACAATTTCAATGATCTAAGAGATAAATTGTGGAACTAGAGTACGGTTATTATTTTTCAGCATTCGTCCTAAAATGTTAGTATCAGAGATCTGCTAACTATTACGCATTTTCAATATAAAAACATGAATAGGGTAGTCAACATTTAACTTTGCATACGTTAGGCCTAAAAGTTTAGGGTCATCCTCATAGCCTACCATAATCTATGATGCAAGGGTACATAGTAACACAATTACTGTATTACCTGTAAATCCCGTCTATCACAGTAGGTAGCCTATAAATTAGTAACACTTAAAACTGTCTCTCATTAGGGTACTTGTACTGATTGTCACATAATTAACTATTTTTTTATAAAAAAAAAAAAAAAAAAAATCTTTTAATGAAGTCCATAGAAAACTTTTTTAAAGACTTAACCTATTATTAAGAAAAAATAATAATATAATGCATTTGAAAGCTAACTTCAGAGGTTATGGTAGATACCAATTAACTTAACTGGCAATGGTAGGAAAATTGTTTATGCTTTAGACTAGAGGAACTTTCATTATTTCCACATATATATACATTTACTGAAGGGGTAACTTAAAAGTAATCAATACATGAAGTGGTACCCTACAGTCACCACTTCGAACCTTGGTGGAAACTCACATGTGCTATATGGCCTATTGGACCCTTCAGGGAACACATGTCGAAAAAATTAAAAGTTCTCAATGACAATCTAATAACTTCTTCAATTCTAGCAACTCATCAAAAATACTTCTCTCTGACGTACATGTTTATCACATAAAGCCGAGAAATACACCCATAAATCATAATCTACCGCACTTTTGAAACCACAATCACCAACTGAATATCTCTCTCTTTCCAATGACGTAATTTTCCACAGCCTTTTCAATGGCAGAAACACAACATCGGACGGTGTATGTTCACGATTATAAAAATTATAACAATATACCGATTCGTTTAACTTTTGCTAAAATAATGTTTACATGTGTTAGATTACGACGTCATAGTTGATATTGCTACAAAGCAGATTTCTATTCTCTACAAAAATTATTTAATACAACGTCTATTTACGGGAAATTAATTTTTGTAAAAAAACTTGGCTGGCACTACTGCTAAATCATCAATAAAGAAACTGTAGTTCGAGACGTCAGATATGTTTTTCTTTTTGTTTTTATTTATGCCCTAAAATTATTCAATGTAAATTTGTTGATTTGTATTTAGAGTACATCTAGATCACATCGTATTTTATGTTTGATAAAAATAAGGCATTTTAAAGGTACACAGACTGCATCTGACATTCAGCTTGGTAAGTAAAGTGTTTTCATCTGTGTTTGAAGTATAAAAATAGACCCTGGCTGCGCCCGGCCCTTGTTTGACTTAGTCTTTGTAGTAATAATAGCTATATATTATTTTTAATATTTAATTTGCCACTATGTTAACACTTTGTTGTACCCTTTGTGGTATTTTAAAATAGCAAAATATTCTACAGAATAAGATATTTGACAGTAGTGGAGTGCTACTTGTTCCAGTTTTCACTGAAATCTACACATACTACACCGACTGCAACATATAATATGCATATTTTTAAATGACACCAATTAGAGTTGCAAACCATATAAACACATCACATTTTATTATAGTGTTACTTTATACAAACTAATTAAGATACACAATTATTTATTTTCTTCAGATATAGTTACATGTTGAAAGGGGACCACACATACGTTAGAAGCGAAAAACCTAGAATTATCATATAATAGAATATACAACCAAAGCAACACAACTGAAAAATTTCACATGTTAGAACAATCACCCGGTAGCAACACATAATTAGAAGAAACATTGTTAGAAACTCATATGACAGAAACATTGTGTGTAATATACACACAGGGACGGCTCTAGGCTTTCCTTCGTCCGGGGCAAGAATTGTGATTTTCTCTCCACCCTCCTTTCCCTCACTCTTTTTCCATCAGTCCAACCAACCCAACAGTGATAAACATATCTTGCATAAGTTCTTTTGTGCTCACGTGGATAACAGTATAAAATTTGAGTAGAAATACATAAAATCTGTACTTAAGTCCTACTAGCTACCATTAGCAGTGTTTAAGTGCATATTCTAATTATAAATGCTGTGTTTATAACAGTATAATGGTGTTTAAGGTTAGTAAAAATATAAAAATACAAAACTAGTAAAAGACTAAATACTGGTAGATATTGTATTTTTTTTACACTCATTTACATTTAATTCCCAAGTAAAAATTTTCAGCACCACCTGGTGCCTGGGGCAGTCTGCCCCCTAAATCTGCCTCTGGAAACATATGTTAGAACACCCATACTATAGAACCACAGATGTTAGAACAATTGTATGACAGAAACACACAACTTAGAACCGTAATAATAATAAGTTTTATGCTCACAATTGGGCTAATGCCCAGTGGTGAGCAGATTCCTCACCATCCCCACAGTTACAATCCTCTAGTCCCTTCCTAAACCTTCCAACTCCTCTCACAGTTACCAACTCCTCTCGCAGTGCATTCCACTTCCTCATCGTCCTCACCATCATCAACTGTTTGCCCCTCTCCGTTCTCCTCCACACCCTCTGAATCACTGTTGCTACCTTTACCCTTAAAAACTCCCTTAGTTAATTTACAGGCCAAACTTCCCCATCACCCCTCTCCATTCATCACCCTACACATCCTGACCAGCCTTTCCACTCTCCTGTTCCTCAATGGATTCCATCCCAATTCCTTCATCATCACGCTAGCCCTAAGTTCCTTTCCTCCCCACCAGCCTGACCCTGCCTTTTCGTTAGAAATGTCGTACAACAAAAATTCACATCTTAAAATTATTAAACAACAGAGTTATAAATGTTAGAAAAAATGTACAATAGACACAGAACAGCTTAGAACCACATATCACAGAACCACATAGGTTAGAAACGTTGTACAACAGAAATTCACATGTACAGCCGAACCACAGATGTTAGAACGGTCAGACGACAGAAACACAACACTTAAAATCTTATACTGCTGAACCATGTGTGTTAGAAAGAAATTCACATATGTTAGAATGCACATGTTAGAACCAATATACAGCTGAACCCCATATTGCAGAACCACATATATGTTAGAAATGTTATACCTACAATAGAAATTCACATGTTAGAACCAGTGTACAGCTGAACCACGTATATGTTAGAACACATGTAACAGACGTACACAATTTAGAACAACATATTGAGGAACTTTGTACAGTAACGTAAAGAACATTTATACAACTGAATCACAGATGGTAGCAGGGTTGGGTCAGTAGAATATACAGCGTAGAATATGTATATTCTACGCGTATATTCTACTGTAGAATATGTCATGTAGAATATTGAATTTTCTACATATTCTACATGTATAATATTCATATATTTACAGCCTGCTTTTTAAAGTGTCTTTATGTCCTCTGTACACCAATTGGTATTATACGAATGATGGTGAAATTT
>PNEQ01002910.1:0-10552 GCA_003012365.1 Medauroidea extradentata | reverse complement strand
AATAATATACAGTAGTTTAAACATATTTTTTATTCCTTGTCTTTTATTGTGAGTTTTGCAGTTAGTGCTAAGTTCAAACAATGTAAAATTTAAAGGGGGTGAAAAAATTTCCTTGCTATATTTTTAAGGTTTACTTGTAAAAGGACATTCAATGTAGATAGGCATGGTACTCAACTGTAAATGATTTAGTTTCCTCTCAATACAACTCTACAAAAGCCCAGTCAAACATTATAAATACTAAAAAGGAGAAATCATTCTTGAGTAAATAAATTTCCCGTGGCACAACTAGAAACTGCCCTTACAGGAAAACAAATTGCTAGAAATATAAATTTCAGACATAAGAAGCAGCAAACATAACCTCTCAATTGGAAATATAAATTTCAGACATAAGAAGCAGCAAACATAACCTCTCAATTGGAATTTCATGGGGGAAAAAAGTTGACTTTCACTTACCTATGTGATTCAAGCCTTTTCACTGCAGTGTTCTTCAGCGTCTTTTCACAAACTGTGCACAGAGCCACACACTTATTATTTTCTTTGGCACACTTAAATCCTTGCTGACTCCATAAACTATGTTTTGGTCTACCTGCCATCTTGTATTAACTGTATGTGTGTGGATGAAAAAAAAGCACATCTATGGCAGTAGTACCAAACCGTCTGAACAGAATTTACTTAACTTATACTTAAGTATTTTTGGACTTTGTGTTTGTACTCAAATATAATTAATAATACATAATAATAACAATAATAAATGGGTTGGCAATAAAAACTTTTCATTGGTTGTTATAATCAGTTGGAGAGTTCCAATAAAATAAATATAGTTACATACATAAGTGTAATTTATTCTGTGTAATAGACCTGAAAGTCTGGAACACTCCTTTGATGGTATGTCCTACAAAGATTAAGTGGACAATGAGTTTCTTTTAGTATTTTCTAGACATGTTGAAAAAAAAACTATTTTTAACAGATCTGGAAATGGCAGGCAGACAGTTATAGGGCACTATTAATAATCATTTCCGAAGTCTGATACTGGGATTCATAAGTTTAAAAAATATGCCAAGTAACTGAAATGTACATTTTAATTTATTTTTAAATATTCTACATATTCTATGTATATTCTACATATTCTACACTATTTTCTACATGTATGTAGAATATTAATATTCTACACGTCATTACCCAACCCTGGATGGTAGAGCTGTCCTACAATAGAAATATTACAACAGTCATATACTAGAAACACATCTAAGAACTGTCGTAAACTCGGTTTGAGGAGTAGGATTATTGTAGGCCTAATGATAAAGCAAATAGGGATTGGAGGTCACTTCCCTAGTGTCTAAAGGGAAAAATGTACTACTTTTTGTCACAAATTTTATGATCTATAATTTTTATAATAGATGCTATCATTGGAGCTATAGAAACCGAGATAATAGTGAAAAACAGACCTTGAATAACTTACTACGCAGACACGAGATTTTATGAGACTTTTGTGACAACTTTTAGAATGCTAAATTTAAGGTGATGAGTTTTCAGCTTATTATCTCTCATTTCGAGATATATCCCTAATTTGACGGGACTAGTAGACAGTCTATGCAGTAGGAAGTCACTAGGTCTGACCCGATAATGGACATAGTGACAGACCAAGTCACATAATTTTGAAGTTCGTATCATATCGACAGAGAAACAAAAAGTTTTTATAGCCAATCAGTGGCTAGCCAGGACTTCAGTCGTAGAAGATCTGCCTGCAGAGAGGTTTAAAGTGCTTCAAACTGCTGTCAAGAAATATGGTCTTAAAATATGGCTTTTCGACACCACCATCGTAATTAAAATGAATTGAAGAAAGATAGCCATACCATGCATGGAAAAGTTACAGCGATCTTAAGAAGCAGGATCTCCAGTTTCCCCACCTCTTCATTCTGGGGCTGCTGCATACTGACCTCATGTCACCCCTCACCAGCGCTAAAGACCTCAGTGTTGACTGCTGACCAAAATCTCTCCCTCACTCATTATCCACATGCTTTAAATGTTCCCCACATCAGTGAGCAATTACTGTTTGCACACTGGAATAATTTTTGTGAAATTTTTCTTAAAACTGGTTGGAATGATGTATAAACGTACTTGTGTCTGAAACCTGGTTATTTCCAACATTATCTAGTGAGCTCATTAAACTGCCTGGTCATGCATTTTTCTGAAATGATCTTGTGAATAAGAGAGGTGGGAGTGTTGGCTTTTTTATCTGGTCGTTATATCAAGGCTCATACTCATTCTTTGTCACATGATGAGTATCAAGCACACTTTGAATACTTATTGTTAGATGTGTAACTAACAAGAACATTATTGTAAACCGGAGTTAATGTTACTTTGTGGGGCAACTTTGTCTACTCAAAATTTTGGTTTTTATGTTGTTTAGTATAGAAAGTTTTAAAGGTTAACAATATGTGTCAAAGAAATTATTTTCAGACACTATGTTCCAGTTATCTACTTATTTGCCAAAATACCCCAAAACTAACATTCTCATTGGTCAAAGTAACCCCAAAAATGGACAAAGTAACCCCCGTTTACGGAGTTGTTTTTTTGTATACGAACCACCTAATTTTGGTTGTCTAGATCGCGTTGAAGCTGTGCTTTCACATCATGTCGTATGCTATGATAATTTTTTGGTTATGGATGATTTTAGTACATATCTACTGAAGGAAAATAGTCAATCTACTTACTTGCAGGATATGTGTAATGCACTGAATTTGAGTATTTTGTCTCTCAATGCAGCACATCACGTTTGTAATACCAGTACTATCTGGCTTGATCTGACAGTTGTTTCTAATAAAGAAATAATTCTGAATTGTGGCTAATTAGAAGTCCTAGGTCTGTCTCGTCATGATTTACTGAACTTATCCTACTCCCCGTATATTTGCCAAAGTTTGCACCTAAATTTGTTACAAAGAAACGTTTAGAATGTACTCACTGGCAGCTGCTGCAGACCAGTCATAGCAGTCTATTACAGCTGTTGCTGCCACAATTGAAGGAAAAGTCAATCAGTTTAATCAGCTTGTCCTTGGGTTATTCAGTGAACCTCTTTGATCAAAATTATTTGAAAAATGTCCATCTTTTGCAGCCAGTAAACTAATCAAGAAATTCCCCAAAGTTCTTCTACAAATTCTTAAATCCTATCAACATTCAAGGAACTCTTGAAACAGTATCTAACGTATAAAGTATGTTATAGTGTGAATGAGTATTTTTAGCATCTTTTTAGCTGCCTCTATTTAATACTGTATGTTATGTTACTATGTTGCTTTATGTTTGTCGAACTTTTTTTTTTAGTTTTTATGTAACTTAAGTTAATTTTTATTTTCTAACCAGTATTGTTTTTTTTTTTGTTTCACTATTTCTTTTTGCTTGTAACAACCATTGACAACTCCAAACACACTTTGATGTGTGTAATATTGGAAGCTGAACTAAATAAAATGAATATGCACCTATAGTTGCTAAGGATGTCACTAGTTCTGGTACTCCGTGGTTAACTCAGGATATTCAATCTCTCATGGTTGAGCATAATTTTGCTTTCATAGTGTACTAAACTGCAATAAAATTTAGGCTACATCCTCTTTGTTGAGTTACATTAAAAAATTGTAATATCTCAGAAACTGATGCACACAGCGTATTTAAAATACTAAAAATAAATTCAACAGTAATTTGGACAGGAATCAAGTCGCCAGAAACCATGTGGAAAATTTAACATGCTATAGGGGCTATGCAGTCCAATCATGCTGAAGCGAAGGACATTTCCACTCCAGATGAATCGGAACTGTCTTTTTTTTCTGTGCAACAATGTGACTGTAATACTTTATTAAAATCTAACCCAATATGCTTAACTGAAATGATTTTAATGTTGATTATAATGTTGACATAAAAATACAGTATTATTCAGACCTGTATGCCGAGCTGTGAAACACGTAGGCCTATAATCTGGTGCAGAGGGTACGGTATTGATGGATTAGTATTATACTTATTCATATTGTCTCACTAATTATTTTACCCACTCTCACATAGTTAACGCCTTGTTAACTTCGTGTATTTTTCCTAGTTACTGGAAAAAGACTAGTGTCCTGAAAAACTCAATGCTGAACAGTCTCTCTGAATAAAGACCCGTAAGTATCATGCCTTGTTTATCTGAGTTCTTGAATACATTCTGTATGGGCTAATATTATCTCACATAGTTAATTTGATCACTTACAGTCTGATTTTAGAAGTCAACCGGTACTGCACTTATAAACATCACGGAGGACGTAAGACATACACTGAATTTCAGGCACCTTACAATAATAACAGTAATACATTTTAGTTAGGTATTTGACTAGTTGGCCATAACATACTTCTTACAAAACTAATAATTCTGTTAAAATTCTCGCAAAGTGCATATTAATGGATTAAGTTATATGTATCACTGTGTTGTAGTTAATAGGGTAAGACCTCAGTGGTGCACTGTTTTCGAAGGAGAACCTGAAGGTTCATTTCTAGGTCCTCTAATGTTTTCGTTATTTACAAATGATCTCCCAAAATGTTTTTTGCATGTAAAATATAATATCTATGCCAATGATCACCAGATGTTTACCTACTGTCTTCTCGAAATAAAATTGTATCAACTTTATGCAAAATCAATTCTGATCTTAAAGCAGTTAGTAATTGGTCCGAGGCGAACAGTATAAAAATGAACTCACAAAAAACTCTGAGTAGGTATAATTAACTGGGAGTAAATTTCTCCTTTACAGAAAAAATTTTCTCAACCAGTTTTCCCATAATGGCATTTCAGAGTCAAAATTGATATGCATTTACTTCCGAAAACCAATTATAATAATCAAACAAAGTAATTTACAGTGAATCTACATGTCACTTGCTGCAAAATGAGATACTTACTTACGCTTTAATCACAAATATTTATAATTTTTTTTTTTACATTGAATTTTGAACAGCCAGCCTAAATTGAATTTGGAAAAAGAAAACAGCATAAACTTTGTTAAATGAGTTGCCATCCAAAACATCCTACAATGGCTCACCTATTGCCTCTGAATCAGACTTAAGAAATGACAAGACTTGTTAAAATTGCCATAGTTGACCCAAAATGAACTGAGAACATTAGCATTGACCACACCTGATCATACCACTCATGCATCACGACACTGTTGGTACAAACTAGTGTTTTCTGGAAGTTGTTTCCAAGCAAATACTAGATTGGTTCCTCAGTACAGGCACTGGTTGATTCCTTATGTTCATCTTGTGTTTTCCTGCACAGAATTTTGCTATTTAAAACACCTTGGATACTGTGATAAAAAATAAAGCAAAACTTAACTTCAAATATATCAGTCACATTTGTTTGTTGATTTGAAAGTTTATTACATCGTGCCAGTACAACCTCATTCAGTTTTCTGTTGTGACTGCTATATTCATCACATTATGATAAGTTCCTCTAAGTAATGGTTGTAGGCAAAAAAGTATACATTTTTTAAATTGTGCTCTAAGACATTTTTGCGGGCTGCCAAAGTACTTCCAGGACATTTACATATTGGTTATAATACAAACAAAAGCCTGAAACATTGAAGCATGAAACATTGACATCACAGTAAAATTCAACAGTAGCAAATGTTGTTTATAAATAGAAGTGTTGCGTATGCAGGCATTGTGAAATCAGTAATCTTGATGTCAAAGCCATCAACAGGGTTTCTGGGCTACTATGGAAGTAAGTCTTCAGGACCACTGCCCTTACCATTCCAAATCCAAATTTTTTTATTTTTAGTTCAAGTTACAAATTATACCTATATTTCCAAATCAACCACCTGAATGCAAGATTAAAGTAATAAACATTGTTAGTAGTAGATAAACTGTTTTTTACTAATAACACATCAGACAGCGCTAGTGGGTCGATTACAAGTACACAAAAACTGTCTGACAACGTACTCTCGGCGACAGCAGTTGGCAATGCTTCTGTGGCTAAATTTCTGTCTTTACAAAAATGTTCCAAAATTTCTGTTTACAGTGACAGAAATTTTTCTTACTGCTGTTAATTATCACCATCGATGGTAGTGCCTTCTGACCTAGTAATTAGGTAACTGTTTATATATGCTCCACTAGATGTTGATAAGACTTCAATCACAAAACTTGAGTTATTTTAGCAGTGCTGTATATAAGGAAGTAGTGCCATTGAAGGCATTTTTAAATGTGATATATATGGAAGAAAAGTCTCTAAAGGTCATTCCTCCAACGTAATGTTTGCCATTGTGAGAACAATCTCTAAACTATAGACATGTACAAAACAAAATAAATAAAAATTGTCAGTAACAAGTGAATGAAATGACAAGCATCTATAAATAATGTGTGGTTCTTCTGTTTTACAATTTACAGTATATACATTTATGACAGGAGTTATGAGGCGACGTCATTAACTACATTTGAAAGACTCATTTTTCACCCCAATATTACAACTACATAAAAGATAGTCAATATTCCCTTGAAAAATATGTGTTAAAGTAACGTTTTAATACCACCATATAAAAATATAGTTGTTATTAAATATTACGTATTTTATCTGTTAATTGTCTCATAGTTGAATCGTGGCATTAAGGTAACCTCACTGCACTGGCAAATTTTTCTAGATAAGTTTTAAACATAAAAGTAAAGCTATAGTGAACTAGAGCTGTTATTCACTGACGTGATCATAATAGATCCGCAGGCCCGTGTACTTTTGCCTCCCATGTCCCCTCCCCTTTCTCGATGGCCCTGCTTGGTGTAACTTTCCTTTGTTAAAGTGAAATCGTTAATCTTGAAATAACTAGGCTTTGTTTAAAAGTGAACTGTGGGCACTTTAAAAATTAGAATTGAATTGAACCTAAAACCATATTAAATTTTTTAATTTATTTAGATACATAGTTTTTTTAGTTCGTCAAATGTTTGCTTGTTCCCACAAAAATATTGCCCGTAATTTTATAACTTTTAGATTAAGACAGAATTTTTCTCTTTTTGTGACATACACGTTGGTTAATAAGTACTGAAATGAATTAAAAAATTAAAACTTGACATATCAGGACCATTAAAACATTTAAAATGTGCTGAATTTTAATCTTAAGGTTTTTTACTGTACGAACAGTGGTCAAAGACTTGGATCATCAACCTATTTGCATAATGGTGGCTGCATTGGGATTCGAGAATGAACTGGGGGGCTACAGTAGTGTAGTGGGTATTTGTCACATGCTTCCCACCTTGACAATCTGGATTTTATTCCTGATAGAATTGCTCCTGATTTTCACATGTGGGAAACATGGTTAATGTTGCAGTAAGGGGCGAGTTTTCTCAGGGTAGTTCTAGTTCGCCCACCCTGGCATTCTGCTGCTAGTGCATCCTCATAACCTTTTTTTTAATTGCGTTCAAGACATCACTCTCGCTCTCCAAAATCTATCCACTCAATGGATAGCTTATAACCCATTGTTCTTAATGAAGCTGCTTTTTATTAGTTGTGAAGAGAATGTCACCATGAATTTTGCTGTAGAAATTTGTACACATAATAGTCCTATGAACTATGAAAGAAAAATTGATTTCTTACGGGAGACTGACTAGACATAACAAAAGAATATGAGAGCATTATGAGATGTGATGAAACTTGCTACATATTATATTTACTTACATATTTGTCTGAATTGTTGATTTTCTCAATGTTGACTTCCAAATTCCTATAGATTTTTGTTCAAATTGTAACCGTCTATTTTTGTCCTCATACCAGACTGTGCTACCTTGTTTAGTTTAAGCTGCTTAAGGTCTTACAAAGTTGGATGACGAAACATGATCTCATGTTGATATAGTCAAGATGGGCGAGGAGCAGCAGTTCTGCCTGCGTTGGAACAACTTCCAGGCGAACATCACCTCACAGTTTGAAGCATTACGCAACGAGGAGGAGTTTGTAGATGTGACCCTGGCCTGCGACGGTCAGAGGCTGAAGGCTCACAAGGTGGTTCTTTCAGCATGCAGCCCGTATTTCAGGGAACTGTTCACGGTGAGGAGGTGCAACTTTAATTTTGTGTTGTTGTAAATATATGTTTCTGCCAATGCTCGTTGCAACAGTTAAGTGTCAGTTTCTCGTACAAAGCTAAGTAAATTTGAAAAATTGAACTTATCTGATGGTGACAAATGTAGTAAAAGTAATAAATGCAGGTTGAAACCACAAAGAACAGCTGCTGGATAGTTAAGTAAATAGGGCCTGTGTGGGTACGCTACATGAGGAAAGTGTAGTGATAAAGTGTTTGTTAATGTATCACAATTCAGTAAGTTCACAATCATGAGGGCTGACTTTATTTGGCACCTTTCTTGTCTCATTTATTTTGACCATTTGTGAAGGTAGGCACAGTGACTTAATTTTCAGATACAGTATAAAAAATGATAGCATTAAAAATAAATCATAAAATTAAACCCTGTAACATTGCAAGATTTTACACTGTCAGCTACATCTTGTGCCAGGTATAACATTTCCACTGTGTAGGCCTACTTTTCCATTCAACGTTGAGTCACACCAAAATGCTGGATGAAGTTGTTGGTCAAATTTCCCATTTAAATTTCCCGTAATTTCTTGAAACTGTAGGGTATGTGAATATTGTAAATTGTAAAATTTGTCAATTGTACCTCAGTATTCAATATGTCATCCCTGAATTGTAAACAAAAAATACCACTATGGTAGTTACATTTATTTCACTCCTGTGTCTTGGCAGCTTCCATTCAAGTTCAAATGTAACAAAAGAAGTGCATGACACTTGCAGCTAAATTGAATGAAAATATGATGATAATAATAATAATAATAAGTTATCCTCGCAATTGGGCTACCGCCCGGTGGCGAGTAGACTCTTCCCCATCCCTACATTACCAGCCTTCCAGTCCCTTCTTAAAACTTCCAGCTCCTCTCACAGTCACCAACTCATTTTGCAGGACATTCCACTCCCTTGCCGTCCTTACAAGCATAGACTGCCTACTCCTCTCCGTTCTCCACACCCTCTGAATTTTTTCACTGTTGGTTCCTCTCCCCTTGAATGATCCCATTGTAAGCCTGCAGAGCAATCCTCCCCACCCACCTTCACCATTCATTACCTTGTACATCCTGACCAATCGTTCTATTCTCCTCCTGTCCTTCAGTGGCTTCCATCCCGTTTCCTGCATCGCTGTAGGTCTAAAGTTCCTTTCCTCCTACCATCGTATCCCTCTTTTCCATTTATTCATTACCCATCTAGCTGTCCTTCTCTGCACCTCCTCTAGTTCTTGTACCTCCACCTCCACATATGGATCCCACTCTGTGGCTGTGTATTCCAACATTGGCTGAACCATTGTGCAATATGCCTTCACCTACACACTTCACCATTAACTCCCTTCAACACTCTTCCCAGTAGGCCCAAAACCCTCCTTCCCTTTTTAACTACTCTCTCCACCTGTTTTATCCACTTCAGATTAGCCTGCAACACAACCCCTAGGTACCTATATTCTGCAGCTTCCTCTATTTCCTGCCCATTTTATTTGTATACACATCTGCTCACCATTCTCTTCCTAGTAAACCTCACCAACTTAGTCTTGCGAACATTCATTCTGTTCTACTCTCTCCAAGACCACAGCCTATCAATAGGTATCTGTTTGCAAGTTGTTTCCACTGCCTACCTCTATGTACAGCACACAGTCATCTGCAAACAATCTTATTTTTCCTGTAATCTTGAGTCCCATGTCATTCACCATTATGGTGAATAACATAGGACCCAACACACTTCCCTGCGGCACTCTTGATGTCACCTCTCCCTCCTCTGACATTGCTTCCCCTACTTTCACTCTCTGCCTACACCCCCCACTGAGGAAGTCCCTAATCCATATCACCAAAGACTTGTCGTCTAGCAGCTGGTCTAACTTGTCCATCAAGTTCCCATGAGACACCTTGTCAAACGCCTTTTTCAAAGTCTATGAAGCAGGCATCTACCTGCTTCCCCTCATCGACTGCCTGCACTATATCCTCCAACAAACCCTTTCTAAAGCCATGTTGGTACTCCTGAAGCCAATTCTTCTCGTCCTTAACGCTCACCACGTATTGCATTACTAATCTCTCCATTACCTTCCCTGTACTCTATGTGAGATTCACTGGCCTGTAACTGCCAGGCCTCCCTTTATCCTCCCCTTGTTTGTATATGGGAACAACTGTTGCCTCTGTCCATTCCAGCGGCAACTTTCCCTGTTCTAATGATCTCCCAAACAACTCTACCAGATATCTAGCCAGCTCTACCCCACCAAACTTAGTGCTCAATTCCCAATGCCATTTGGTCCAGCTGCCTTGTTATTCTTCAACTCCTTTAAAGGCCAGTTTACACTGACGATAACTTTGTTAATAACACGTGTTATTAACAAAGTTACTAACAAATTAAGCATAACCAACCTCAACATTGTTAGTAACATTTGTTATCAACAATGTTGCCAACATTTTGTTAATAACATTGTTAATTCTGCAAAGGAAATGTTAATAACATTTGTTATCAACATTTTGTGGATAACA